>SJYO01052474.1:23216865-23318358 GCA_006410555.1 Capra ibex
AAAGAAACCTTCCTTACTACGATTTCGACTTTGAGGTCATGAAACCGGTGGAGTACGATTCTCAACTGAGTAACCTTTTCTGAGACTACGACCCTCCCTAACCCCCGTCCTCCTCTTCCCCTTCTGTCTCCTACTCTACCGACCTACCGTAGTGACTAAGATACCTGCACTCAGACTCACTTGAGGCCCTCAACCACTACTTGTCCCTCCGGACCACACGACGCTAAGTACCCCAGCGTCTCAGCCTGCACTGACTCTCTGACTTGACTTGATTTCCTGGATACAGGATTAAAGGTCTCGTACAATGGAATCTACCGTTTTCCTTGACACGTTTACACTGATTCCCATACCTGGAACTCTATCCCTCCACTAATAAATAATATACCCGTTCGGGTCTCACTAAAGATCCCAAGAATTTTCACCCTCTCGCAACGTCCTCTCTTCCAGTCTCATTACGTTGTACTTTTAATGACCTTGAAGGTAATGACCGAAGTTTCTATATTCCCCTTCAATCGGCTCCTTATGTCCACTAGAGATCTTCGATCTTTTCAGTTCCTTTAGTCAGGATGGATCTTCTATGATTTTCTTTACGTGTAACCGTTGTGAAGATAAAATCGGTCTACTCTGACAACAGTATGAAAACTAGATGTCTTAACATTACCTCTTTCAAACACAACAAAATTCGGTAATTTTGTTATAAAAACCCTTAAGTTGTAATATTTTTACCATTTTGTTGTAACACAGTTGAGTAATGTTCTTGTTACCTTTTAATTATTCGTTATACATACAGTCTTTAATCCAAGATTTAACTCGTGTGTTCCGTTCTAAGTTAATCAGTTGTGACTCAAACTGTCATAGAATATACCGGGTATTTCGAGTCACTAGTATTACACTAAATATACCAGGATATTTAATTAAGATTGGATATTTATGTATTACCTGAAGGGTCCACCGAGTCAACATTTCTTAGACGGACGGTTACTTCCTCTACGTCCTTTACGTCCAATCTAGAGACCCACGTCTTCTAGAGGACCTCCTTCTTTACGTTGGGAGAGATCATCAGAATGGTCCTTTTAGGGTACCTGTCTCCTCTCACCCCCCAACGTCAGGTTCCCCAATGTTTCTAAACCTGTACTGACTCATACGCGTGTATTATATATATGTTTTACACATTTTACTACATATATTATTTGTAATATACATTGTATGTGTAGTTTCATGTAAACGTTTTTCAATACACGAAAAATTTTTAGTGTGTGTATTAGTTTTAACGCACTTGATTAATATATATACTACAGATTAGATGAATCTATTTTCCTCGATACTTACTGATCTTATAATAACCTTTACACCAAATTTATGAGGGAAATTATATCCACTTACTCCTTCACTTCACTTCACTTCAGTGAGTCAACACAGGCTGAGAAACGCTGGGGTACCTGCCATTGGATGGTCCGAGGAGACAGGTACCCTAAGAGGTCCGTTCTTATGATGTCACCCAACGGTAAAGGAAGAGGTCCCCTAGAAGGGTTGGGTCCCTAGCTTTAGCCCAGAGGACGTAACATCTGTCTGCGAAATGGCAGACTCGGTGATCCCTTCGAACCACTTACTCCACCCTCTAATGAATGATCTTTCGTCAATTTTGTAGTTCCATCCTCTTCGTTAATCCCGAATTAAGACTAGAACATCTAATGACTACTTTCCAGAACGACAAGAAAGAGAGACCCTTGTCCTGATGAACGTTGTAACACACACACACACACACACACTCAACAAGTCAACATAGACTGAGAAACCCTGGGGTACCTGATATTGAGTGTTCCGAGGAGACAGGTGCTTTAAGAGGTCCGTTTTATGATCTCACCCAACGGTAAGGGAAGAGTCCCCTAGAAGGACTAGGTCCTTAACTTGGGTACAGAGGACGTAACGTCCGGATAAGAAATGGTGACTCGATGTTCCCTTCGGGGACGTCGTAACACATTCATTTCAGTGAGTCAGTACAGGATGAGAAACACTGTAGTACCTGACATCGGATGGTACGAGGAGACAGGTACCCTAAAAGGTCCGTTCTCACGACCTCACCCAACGGTAAAGGAAGAGGTCTCCTAGAAGGGTTGGGTCCCTAGTTTGGACCCAGAGGACGTAACATCAGTCTACGAAATGGTACACTCGGTGCTCCCCTCAGTAACACCCATTGTAACACCCGTCCCTTTTGTAAGAGTCTCGTTAGTTTATGAGGTACTCTAAATCTCCGTACCGCGATTCAACTAGTTATGTCTCGGACGATTAAGTAGTCATTAAAAGAAAACATCCTAGAACCGTTTCTAAATGTGACGTAAGTCATGAAATCATTCATTATGTGACTTTGAAGAAAAAACCCCCACAATCAAGATCCTCCAGAACATCCAGAAGTATCTTGGTAAGTTGAAGTTGAAGAAGTCGTAATGACCAACCCCGTATCTGAACCTGATGACACTATAACTTACCAAAGGGAGACTTTACTTATCTCTAGTAAGACAACAAAAACTCTAACGTAGGTTCATGACATAAAACCTGGGAACAGCTGATACTACCGATGAAGTAAAGAAGATTCCCTAAGAACGGGTGTCATCATCTATACTACCAGTAGACTCAATTTAAGTGGGTAAGGTCAGGTAACATCAAACGACTAAGGATTTTACAGCTACAAGTGAGAACGGTAGAGGACAAACTGGTGAAGGTTAAACAGAACTAAGTACCTGAATTGTAAGGTCCAAGGATACGTTATAACGAGAAATATCGTAGTCTGAAATGAAGGTAGTGGTCAGTGTAAGTGTTGACCCACAACAAAAACGAGACAGAGACAGAGAAGTAAGAAGCATCTCAATATAGAGGTGACTAGAGTTCATCGTATAACCCGTGGATGGCTGGATCTGTCAAGTAGAAAGTCACAGGATAGAAAAACGGAAAAGTATCACAAGTACCCCAAGAGTTTCGTTCTTGTGATTTCACCAAACGGTAAGGGAAAAGGTCACCTGGTGCAAAACAGTCTTGAAAGGTGGTACTAGGTAGGTAGAACCCACCGGGATGTACCGTACCGAGTATGAAAGTTACTCAATTTGTTTCCACACCAGGTACACTAGTACACCAGGTTCACTAATATCAACTATTCCAAGAAATTTTACAATTAGTAATTATCTAATGTAGACCCTATCACCGTCGTTCGTAATCTTCAAGTAAAGAGGTGGATCTGTGATTAATATGATCATCTTAGATGGGTTTTACTGATAAAAACCTTGAGAACTCAGAGATGTTTGTTAACATCCAAAGTCCCCTCGATCCAACCGTTTAACACCAGTCATAGTTAAAGTAAGTTAAAGTCGGAAGTCACGTCGTCACTGATGAGTCGGGGGTCGGGGTACTATTCATCGACACCTTTATCTTTAGACATCAAGACCACATCGGACGACCTCAGTCCCACCCCTTTTTCCTGGGACAGAAACTTTAGAGTCTTAGTCACAAGACTAATACCTAACATGGAAGACTAACGACTGTATGTCGATTTCCGACGGTGACAAGGTCAGGGGCAGTCAAGTTCGTCACCACTCATCGAAATAGGTACAAACCTGTCAAAGAAACCCAAGTCAACGAAACTATACAAACTCTCAAATTAGGTCATTTTGTAGTGGACAACCCGACAGACTGAAATCACGATGGAAAGACAGATCATCGACGAAGAATGTGTACCACCCCAAGATCTATCTAAACTGGAGCGTACCGGCCGAGATAGTCCTACGGTGGAGTGTCCGGTCTACTATACGTCAGTAAGGTCTTTTTATACATTTGAATAAATAGAAAATCAGGGTTCTCGTTATGAAGAAGGTATTCCCACTCCGTCTATAGGAATCTCAGAGGTCACAGGAGTAACAGAACTGAAGACAGAACTAAACACAGAAGGAGTGAAAGATGGAAGAAAAGTCTTAAGAAGGGATGAAGTCATGCCGCCCGGCCCACTCAATTCCACCAGTAAGGGGGGACAAAGACCCAATATCGGTTTGTGTCCAACGTCGAACATGAGACCTTTCGTTCTCATCCTTACGTCTACATCCTTCAGTTCTCTATGGACCTCATTGTCCGTTTAAACCGGAACCTTATTTTTTACACGTCCAGTTTCCGATTGTCTCAAACGGTTCTCTTAAGTGACCAGTTTCGTTTGTGAGAGAAGGTTGTTGTGTACCTTCTAAGATGTGTACCTGTAGTGGTCTACCAGTTATGTCTTTTTTCTGACTAATATAAGAAACGTCGGTTTCTACCTCTTCGAGATATGTCAGTCGTTTTTGTTCTGTTCCTCGACTGACACCGAGTTTAGTACTTGAGAAATAACGGTTTAAGTCTAAATTTAACTACTTTCATCCCTTTTGGTGATCTTGTAAGTCCATACTGGATTTAGTTTAGGGAATGTTAATATGTCATCTACACTCTTTATCTAAATTCCCTGATCTAGACTATCTCACGGACTTCTTGATACCTGCCTCAAAGTACTTTAACATGTCCTCCGTCACTAGTTCTGGTAGGGGTTCTTTTTCTTTACGTTTTTCCGTTTTACCAATAGGCTCCTCCGGAATGTTTATCGACTCTTTCTTTTCTGTACTTTCCGTTTCCTCTTTTCCTTTCTATATGGGTAAACTTATGTTTCAAGGTTTCTTATCATGCCTCTCTATTCTTTCGGAAGGAGTCACTAGTTACGTTTCTTTATCTCCTTTTGTTATCTTACCCTTTCTGTTCTCTAGAGATTTTCTTTTAAATCTCTATGGTTCCCTTGTAAATTACGTTTCTACCCGAGTTATTTCCTGTCTTTACCATACCTGGATTGTCTTCCCCTTCTATATTCCTCTCCACCGTTCTTATGTGTCTTCTTGACATGTTTTTTGTAGAAGTACTGGGTCTATCAGTACTACCACACTAGTAAGTAGATCTCGGTCTGTAGGACCTTACACTTCAGTTCACCCGGAATCCTTCGTAGTGACACTTGTTTCGATCACCTCCACTACCCTAAGGTCAACTCGATAAAGTTTAGGACTTTCTACTACGAGACTTTCACGACGTGAGTTATATGGTCGTTTAAACCTTTTGAGTCGTCACCGGTGTCCTGACCTTTTTCCAGTCAAAAGTAAGGTTAGGGTTTGTTTCCGTTACGGTTTCTTACGAGTTTGATGGCATGTTAGTATGAGTAGAGTGTGTGATCGTTTCATTACGAGTTTTAAGAGGTTCGGTACGAAGTTGTCATACACTTGGCACTTGAAGTCTACAAGTTCGACGTAAATTTTTTCCGTCTCCTTGGTCTCTAGTTTAACGGTTGTAGACAACCTAGTATTTTTTTCGTTCTCTCAAGGTCTTTTTGTAGATAAAGACAACATAACCGGTACGGTTTCGGAAACTGACACACATAGTGTTGGTTGACACCATTTAAGAATTTCTCTACCATTATGGTCTGGTGGACTGGACGGAGGACTCTTTAGACATACGTCCAGTTCTTCGTTCTCAAACTTGACGTGTACCTAGTTGTCTCACCAAGGTTTAGTCTTTTCATCATGAAGTTCCGACATATATCAGTGGGACTAATAAATCAAATATACGTCTCATGTAGTACTCTTTATGACCTGACCTACTTCGTGTCCGACATTGGTACTAACGGTCTTTTTATAGTTATTTGAGTCTATACACCTACTGTACTAGGATACCGTCTTTCGTTTCTTGATTTCTCGGAGAACTACTCTCACTTTCTCCTCACACCTTTTTCAACGGAATTTTGAGTTGTAAGGTTTTTGATTCTAGTACCGTAGACCAGGGTAGTGAAGTACCGTTTGTGACTCCTTTGTTACTTTTGTTACTGTCTGAAATAAAACCCCCCAAGGTTTTTAGTGACGTCTACCACTGACGTCCGTACTTTAATTTTCTACGAACGAGAAACCTTCTTTTCGATACTGGTTGGATCTGTCGTATAAATTTTCGTCTCTGTAATGAAACGGATGTTTCCAGGTAGATCAGTTTCGATACCAAAAAGGTCATCAGTACATACCTACACTCTCAACCTGATATTTCTTTCGATTCGGGTTTCTTAACTACGGAAACTTCATACCAAAACCTTTATGAGAACTCTCAGGGAACCCGACGTTCCTCTAGGTTGGTCAGGTAGGATTTCCTTGAGTCAGGACTTATAAGTAACCTTCCTGACTACAACTTCAACTTTGAAGTTATAAAACCGGTGGAGACACTTCTTGACTGAGTAACCCTTTTTTTTGGGACTACGACGTGTTCTAACTTTCACCCTCCTCATCCTCTATTGTCTCCTACTCTACCAACCTATTGTAGTGACCGAACGACCTGCACTCAGACTCATTCGAGGTCCTCAACCACTACCTCTCCCTCCGGACCGTACGACGTCAGGTACCCCAACGTTTCTCAACTTGTACTAACTCACTCACTTGACCTGACTTGACTTGACTTGAAGTCATTTTGTCATAGATTATCGATTATACCCATTAATTAAGAGATTGTTTGGACATAAAAATATTCACAATATTGTATTTAAACCTTTATTTGTTAGAGTAAATATCCCTGGTACTAATGTCATCCGATTTTTTATGTAGTGGTGTATCAATAAATTATCTGTCGTAAAAAGAGGGGGACAAAACATAGTTTTCTTGGGTCTTATTTGTGTCTCTGACAAAAATTTACCTTGTACGTGTCAGTTATTCTTCCCGGAGTACGAACTCTTCGAAACGTTCACGTTCTTTTGTTTCCTAAGAATAAAATGGGAAAACCCTTTGTCTAGGTAAAGTAAGGTACTTGAAAAGTCACAACGTCTGTCTATTTTATTTTTTCTGGAGTCAACGAAGAGGAACGTTTAGGTTACGGTCTGATTGTTCCATCCCGACCCCCTTCCTTTCTTCCCTTCCCTTTTCTTACGTTACGATCACAGAAACCAAACAAAACCTAAAATTATAGTAAGGTCTCTGTTCAGTTCTTTATGATCTCGTATCGACACATTAGGATGGACACCATATAGTCTTGTGTATAGACCCAAAAACATAATGTTGACTCGTTTCCAACCAAAAAACGGATAATTACCCGGTCTCCACCCGTAGTGTTCATACGGTAAATTATCCAGTCTTCTATGTTTGTACGATTTTACTTTCAGGAACCTTATTTCCTTCATTAACACCCAGTAAGTCAAGTCAAGTCAACGAGTCAGTATAGGCTGAGAAGCGTTGAGGTACCTGGTGTCGTGAGGTCGGAGGAACAGGTAGTGGTTGAGGGTCTCAAATGAGTTTGAGTAGAGGTAACTCAGTCACTATGGTAGGTTGGTAGAGTAGGAGACAGTAGGGGAAGAGGAGGACGGAATTCAGAAAAGGTCGTAGTCCCAGAAAAGTCTATTCGGTCGAGAAACGTAGTCCACCGGTTTCATAACCTCAGTCGAAGTTGTAGTCAGGAAGGTTACTTGTGGGTCCTGACTCAAGGAAATCTTGCCTGACCAACCTAGAGGAACGTCAGGTTCCCTAAGAGTTCCCAGAAGGGGTTGTGGTGTCAAGTTTTCGTAGTTAAGAAACCACGAGTCGAAAGAAATATCAGGTTGAGAGTGTAGGTATGTACTGATGACCTTTTTGTTGTCAGAACTGAACTGTCTGGAAACGACCGTTTCATTACAGATACGAAAAATTATACGACAGATCCAACCAGTATTGAAAGGAAGGTTCCTCATTCGTAGAAAATTAAAGTACCGACTTTACTGGTAGGTGTCACTAAAACCTCCGGTTTTTTTCATTTCAGTCGGTGACAAAGGGGTAGATAAACGGTACTTCACTACCCTGGTCTACGGTACTAGAATCAAAAGACTTACAATTCAAAATTCGGTTGAAAAAGTGAGAGGAACAAGTGAATGTAGTTCTCCGAGTAATCAAGAAGAAACGAAAAACGGTATTCCCACCACAGTAGACGTATAGACTCCAATAACTATAAAGAGGACCTTTAGAACTAAGGTCGAACACGAAGTAGGTCGGGTCGTAAAGAGTACTACATGAGACGTACATTCAATTTATTCGTCCCACTGTTCTATGTCGGAACTGCATGAGGAAAAGGATAAACCTTGGTTAGACAACAAGGTACGGGTCAAGATTGACAACGAAGGAATTGACGTATGTCTAAAGAGTTCTTCGTCCAGTCCACCAGACCAGTCTTAAAATGTGTCAAAAAAACACTAGGTGTGTCAGTTTCCGAAACCACATCAGTTATTTCATCTTTATCTACAAAAGGACCTTGAGAACGAAAAAAGTACTAGGTCACCTATAACCACTAAACTAGAGACCAAGGAGACGGAAAAGATTTTGGTCGAACTTGTAGACCTTCAAGTGTTAAGTGCAACAACGACTTCGGACAGAACTTTTTAAAACTCGTAATGAAATGATCGTACACTCCAATAAATTAAACATAGGTCCTAAGGTTTACCGGAAAACCTACGTATATTAAGTAACGACGTATTTGATGAGTAAGGTAGAAAATCGAAAAGACTGGGAAGGGAGTACCGACCGGTCGTGTAGATCTTTCAGACGTTTGTGAAAAATAGATGTAATAATCTTTGAGTTATTTATTAATGTATCACTTTTTTTCTCATTTACTTATTTATTCAAATGTACATTAAATATAAACCGTACTATTTCTACGATTGGACAAGGTTACCGATAGACTGACCTTTTTAGGAGGTGAAAGTTGTAGAGAGAGACCACCATACAGACACAGACCCTAAACACAAGTCACGATTAATTCGTACTAGGGGAAAATTTACCATTAAAAAGTTTTTCACTAAGAAAGAACCGAATGTCTTGTCGAGTGAATTTAGAAGATTTAACCATAAGATCCCTTTGCCAGAACTGGAGGAAGGGGAAACCTCTGTCTGAGTACAAGATACAAAGAATTTGATTCCGATACGAGTGTGGTCTCATTAATTACCTTATTAACAGGATTACCCTAAATTGGAATGAGAGTCAGAATTAACCTACTAACGAGGTCAAACTTATATGAGATTATTCAAGGGATTCTTCTTGAATCAGAAATAAAAGATTTTAGTTTCAGATGACACGAAAGGGAAGTAAACTAAAAGGAGTCATCTCTACGTTAGTTACAATTTTTATTTTGTGAGTTTTGTCTTTATATACACGATATTTATTTTCAAGGTTACTACTATGGGACGTCTTTATAAGTAGTAATTTTCAAATGTCTCGAAAGGTCTTAACAAAGAGAGAGAGAGAATGTGTGTACGTTTGTGTATATGTATGTTTGTATGTACACATTTCTATATACGTATATTCATTTGTATATATTAATGTATACACATCATATAAACACACTATGTATGTGTGTATAGTCTGTAGAGAGGTTCATGGTAACCCAAGGTACACTCTATCCGTTAATAATCATATTCATAAATCAGTTTTAGTTCGGGTTTCGATTTATAGTGACATCTCATTTAAAATGATGTCCTTTATTTAAAATGAATTTTGTTAATAACATAATGAGTTAAAAAATTAATATGTATAAATTTACAAACCTTGATATTACGACCTTGTTATTAAAGAGTCGTGACAAGATAGGTTCTTACTAAGACACCATGGACACAGAATGTAAATAATTGTGTTTTGTTTCATAGTCGAGTCAAAATGGTCTACAATCATGTTCACTTTCTATAATAATCTTACACCAATTAAAGTAAAAAAGAAAGAAAGAAAAAAGAAAAAAAAATGAAATGTTAAGACATAACCAAAACGGTATGTAGTTGTACTTAGACGGTGCCCACGTGTATTCAAGGGTGAGGACTTGGGGGGAGGGGTATAGTAGGGAGACCCAATAGGGTCACGTGGTCGGGGTTCGTAGGACATAGGACGTAGCTTGGATCTGACCGCTAAGCAACGAATATACTACAATATGTACAAAGTTACGGTAAGAGGGTTTAGTAGGACGGGAGAGGGAGAGGGTGTCTCAGTTTTTCAGACAAGACATGTAGACACAGAAAACGACAGAGCGTATGTCCCAATAGCAATGGTAGAAAGATTTAAGGTATATATACACAATCATACGACATAACCACAAAAAGAAAGACCGAATGAAGTGAGACATATTATCCGAGGTCAAAGTAGGTGGAGTAATCTTGACTAAGTTTACATAGGAAAAACTACCGACTCATTATAAGGTAACACATATATATGGCGTCGAAAGAATAGGTAAGTAGACGACTACCTGTAGATCCAACGAAGGTACAGGACCGATAATCGTGACAAATATTATAGTAAAAAAGATTAGAAAAAAGAAAAGACTTTTGAGAAGTATAATAATGACAACAATAATTACTAAACCCCCCGGTAGAATTTAACTTAAATTATAAGTCCATAATTTACGTCAAACATTGTCAATGAGATAAAGTATTAAATTGTAAATACATCTTAGTACTATAGTTATGGACAAAAATTATAACGTAACAACAAATTTATTAAATTTATCTAAATAACTGAAGTATCCTTATAGTACAAAAAAGATTCCAATGGATCATTTCCACGAGAACATAATAAGTACGATGATGACGATTCAACGAAGTCAACACAGACTGAGACACGTTGGGGTATTTGTCGTCCGGTGCTCCGAGGGGGTAGGGACCCTAAGAGGTCCGTTCTTGTGATCTCACCCAACGGTAAAGGAAGAGGTTACGTTCTTTCACTTTTCACTTTCACTTCAGTGGGTCAGGACAGACTGAGAATCACTGGGGCACCTGATGTCGGATAGTCCGAGGAGGCAGATACCCTAAAAGGTCCGTTCTCATGACCTCACCCCACGGTAACGGAAGAGACACATAATAAGTATCATTGTTAGATAAAGGGACAAATTAATAAAATCAACAATTGTTAGTAAAATATATTTAACTATCGAAAATTCTAATAATTCTTTGTAAAACAAAAAAGTCATAATTTGTATGTTTATTCGAGTTAGTAGAATTGTAAAATTATATATTTAACGGATCCTCTAAAGAAGTGAGATTCTCAGATCTTATGAATATAAAATTTTTATCGTAAACAACTATGAAGGGATTCAAGTTTATAAGAGATAAACACATATACAATATCTATAGTATGATATAAAACTATTCAAATCAAAATATATAAATCTATTCAAAACTATTCAAAAACTATTCATAAAACTATTCAAATCTATATGTAGAGACAAATGTATAAAATATGTTTTGTATTACGACGAAAGATAAATCCTAGATTATCAGTGGAAGATAGAATTATGCTTCTCAATAGACATAACCTATATTCTATGAAAAAACTTTGTAGAAGATTACTTGTACATACAACAAACGTCACGAATCAATAATGTTTGGGACCATGGAATTAACAAGGAAGATCACTTGTGACGAAAGGGATGGTTTGTAGGTAAAAAGGTAGATAGAAGGATTTTATGAGTATTAATACAACTATTTAGGTAAAGAGAGGAGACTCTGGGGGATTGAACCCATTTGTACTGATATGAGTACCGGACTCACGTATATTAACCAGACTGTCACTAGGACAAGTGAAAAGATCACTGACCGACTCTTGACTTGGTAAACTCGTGTGTCTCTACGATTTTCGTTAAAAGACTCTTTCAAGAAACTATAGGAGACCCTAGAAGGTCTTTGGTGAAAGACAGTAAAGGAAAAAGAAACCTGAAAGGAGAGTCATTATACTCCAAGTCTTAGCGATTTTGGAGTGTCCCTCACCTCAGACTCTGTTCTGTGTTGAGTTCAATATCGGCGTCCTATATCGTTTCTCCTGTGGATATATGGAGTCTTAGAGGTCAGTACACTCGTTCAAGTAGAAGAAAGACAAATTTGGTCGAACTCATCCCACAAGACAATAATTATCTTTTTTTGTTTCTGTACGAGAAACTAATTCATACGTTCCACATTCTAGTTCTTTTGAACTCATATGTCTAAATCACAAAAGAAGTAACGACTTATGGATCGTGAATGATTCGATCCCATAGACCACGTATCATTTCTTCATACCCTGCGTACTTATGCATTTAAGTATGAGCTGAGTACTTTCTGAACTTCGTCTCGGATGTCTTTAAAATTTCATTTGAAACGTAAAGAAAGAAAGTTGTAAAATTAAGAATGTCACCTATATTCCTAACTTATACCCACATATGAATTATGTTTCCGTTTATAAATGAAACTTCTAAATGTGTACTGTCGAAAGAACAAGGGTGTCTCATGTTTATAAAAGAAATTACTTCTTTATGGTACAGTTGTTTACGCTACTTGACCACTATCTTTTCCCATATATGGTTGTCTTTACCTAGTATTACATTATGTAATATATTTAGGAACTGTAAGACCAGGGTATATAAAATACACCGACATTTTTGACGGGGTGTTATACATCCTTGTATAATCAGAAATCTTAAAATTAGTAAGTACAAACAAAAATTTTCTTTTATAATAGTAAATAATTGAAGAGTTTTCTTTTTAGTCTCTTCATTAGTATTAGTATAACAACTATACTAACAATAAAGAGGTTAATCACAGTATTTTTAGGGAACTTTAAATCGATCGGTAGTCACCCAAGGAAATCTTGAAGTGTCAACTCTCTGTTTACTTTAAGAAGTGTTAATAAAACCGAAATACTTGAGATAAGGAAATGGATAAAGTGGCTACGATCCCTTTCAAATTAATCTAGTAATGGAGACCGACTATTGCACGTTTCGGTTAAAATGTCAGTAATGGTCAAGATGTGGAGTGATAAAAAGGTGCATATTAGAGAGACTTACCCCCAAGTAGAATGTTAAATACTACTCACTATTAAATTAACAATCCCAAAACTGAGTATGGTGGTATTGTATTAAAAATTTCAGGGGGTTACTAAGACTTCATGTCTGTTCAATCCATTAATTTCAATTTCAGTTTTCAACTTTGGGAAGGGATGGGTTTAAAATTTGTAAACTTAATGGAAATTAGGGGTTTGAATAGATAGCATTCTTTGATCGGAGTTTCAATCACTTTTGGAGAATATTACTTTTCACACACGTTTAGGTACTTTCTATAAAGGTAGACAATAAACGATTAAATTTCTTTTAAAATAGTGTGAAATTAAGTAACACGTGTGTAACTCGTATTAGAGACAGAACAACGGACTTTACTATATCCCCTATATGCAAATTTTAATCAAATTTTTTTGAATAACTTAACACCTGATAGTACCTTAAAAAAATGAGTATTAAGAGAGTTTAATTCTTTTTTTTTTCTTTCTAACTTTTGTCAACGAAGAAACCATAGAACGTAAGGGAAGACCGTCAGTAGAATTAACCGGGAAGGTCAGACTTCCATCCAAAAGTAGATCATGACTGGACAAGATAGACGGAATCAAGTCGAAAAAAAGACTCAAACCTTCCCGCCAACCAAAATAGGATACTCTGGACCCCTCTGAAGTTTATTAACCAACACACAAAAGTTCCAAAACAGAGAACCACTATCTTACCCCCCGTCTCTGTAAAAGAATCAACCAGACAGAATCGTCCTCGGGATCTATTGTCTTACTGTCGCCGACCCGACGACGAGATTACCACACCTAAGTTCGTATCGTGATTGTTCTACGTCACCGTTACCCCCCTTTGTCAGTGTCCTCTTGTGTCTCCAAATGTTTACGACGAGGTCGACACGAGTCTAGAACAGTAAAGTCTCGCCTCTGGGTATTACGTTTACCCAAGGGTCTTCTCATGTGATTCAAATCTTACCAACCCTTTGTGTCCCATGTGATCACCAAACACTACCACCGATTCGACCGTTCAGAATCATTAAAGTGACGAATTCTCTATCTCGACTCTTTACCTTATAAAGGACGGTATAGACCTTTGTTCCTACAGTGTCAGGAGTTGGTAACGTCGGGAGGTGACACTCGGTCACCTGTGATTCCCTTGAGTCCCTCCTCTTGTTACGGACGGTAGGTCGTCGGTAGTCTGATGTTGGTGGAAGAGACCACTCGGGACCTTTTGTGTCCTATAACCGGGGTCTATCGACTCTACGTATACTTTCCTTACCAAAGACTCTCGAGTGTGAGAACGTAGAAGAGTATGTATCTTTTCGGGATTTAAAGAATTGAACCCTATAAACTCACTCACTTTCAGCGAGTCAGGATAGACTGAGAAACGTTGGGGTACCTGATATCTCAGGTACCTTAAGAGGTCCGGTCTTGTGACCTCACCCATCGACAAGGAAAGAGGTCCCCTAGGAGGGTTGGATCCCTAGATCAGGTCCAGAGGGTGTGACGTCCGTCTAAGAAATGGTCGAAACAAAAAAAAAATTAAATGGTTTTTGTAAGTCTGATGGAAGGGAAACAACGTTTTGAAAACATATTTAACCAAGGGGGAGAACGGAGGAGTCTCTTCAAGAGTGTCCTAATGAACTCTACAACGGAGGGTCAGAATTTCAGGATTTTTAAAGACGGCTAATTCCGTATTGAGAGTCGAAAATCGAAGACTCATGGAAAATTCAGCTGTCCCGAGTCTTTACTTACTGTTCTGTGGTAACTGTGTAATTTTAATTTATTTACATATATATAAAATCTGTGACCGTTTTACTAATTTGTTAATATCTCACTTTTGTCCTCTATGACAACGTCACTACACTGGAGTACTTTCTGAAGGGATACGATGTCCCGTGCATCGTGTCTGGTGTAAATTCGGACGTTACGTCAATTATTAAAATTTAACGTTAAACACCAAAGAGTAACCAAAACGGGAAGGGTAGAGTAGTAAATTTAAATTAATAATTCATAAGGTCTTTACGAGTCCTTTTAGTATCCAACTAAAAGATACAAATTAAATTTTAAGATATGACAATGACGAGAGGTGACGTACATTAGTGTCTTCCAGTAACTACCTTAATGGACGACTGACTGTATCTGAATAGTAATAGAAAAAAATAAAAAGTCCTTTATTGAATGAGTCGTTGGACTGACAAAGAACAGAGACGTCCTCCAAATTTTTCTTGGAAAAATTTTGGAGTAAAACGTTTTAAGTCAAAATTAAACTGGTGACATCATCGTGACTTCACTTCACTTCACTTCAGCGAGTCAGCACAGGATGAAAAACTCTGGGGTACCTGACATCGGATAGTCCGAGGAGGGAGGTACCCTAAGAGGTCCGTTCTCATGACTTCGCCCAACGGTAAAGGAAGAGTTCCCCTAGAAGGGCTAGGTCCCTAGCTTGGGCCCAGAGGTCGTAAGGTCCGTCTACGAAATTGGAGACTCGGTGGTCCCTTCGATCATACTCTGTTTTTATACACAAAGAGTTTTTTCAAGGAGTACCTGTAATAATTAAAAAATATACATTTACCCCCGAAGGGAGTACCGAGTCGATCAGTTCTCAGGTGGACGTTACACCCTCTGGACCCAAACTAGGGACCCAACCCTTCTAGGGGACCTCTTCCCTTGTCGATGAGTGAGGTGATAAGACCGACCTCTTAAGGTACCTGATATATGACATACTTCAGTGTTTCTCAGTCTGTCCTGACTCGTTGAAAGTGGTATACATTTACTCATGAGCCCGTTCACTTACTTACTTACTTACTTACGTTCGTCACTCTACAGGATGACTTCGTAGAGTATACGGATCTTAAATCTACTTTAAAGTTTAAAAGTAAATTTAGGTGTCACACTTCCCTCAGTAAAAATACAAGTTAGTAGTCAAGAGAAAGGTGTTATAATTCGTTGACCTTTTACACTGTTATCTCAAATGACACTGTAAAAGGAATGAGGAGGACTTCACCATTGTTTTTCATTACTTGTGATTACCTCTGTTGTTAGTTTTCAGACCACCGTGAAATCTAAGGGTGTTCTACGTAGGTAAAAGAGGGGCATGAAACTACGTGTGTTTCTGGGTTCTGTAAAAAAAGTCAGAATACATTTAACGAGGCATTTGTGTCAGAGTTTGACCAAAATAGATGGACGTTTCTTTAGTGGTGAAACTCAGAGATAGAACAGAATATTTCGACCGGGGTGGTGACTTGGATTATAATCATCGAAAATGATTCACAAATTAGACAAAGTCCAAATCTACTAGGTTAAAGTAACAGTGTTACTGAGATACTCTCTGATAATCATAAAGGGGTCGAATGTTCAATCCTTTAACGTCAAATGTTTATGGTTTTGGTGTGTCGGTCGTTTCTTCGGTCTTCACCTTGAGTCTACAAATGGAAGTAAAAAAGAAAATTGACCCAGCGGTACAACGAACACCCTAGAGTCAAGGGACTGGTCCCTAGGTTGAACTCGGAACCAGTAACTTTCACTCCGCAGAATTGGTGGAGTGGTAGTTCCTTAAGGGAGTCTCCGAAGTAAAATTAGTCGTGTAATATGACCGTAACCGCTATCTAATTAGTTTGACGAATGCTCGTCAAGATTATAAAAGAGTTAACAGGAAAAGACTCCATTCATCTTTATTTAACTCGAAGGTAACTTTAATCCGTATACTTTATAAGTAAACGTTAGTCGATAAATCGGTAATACTTTATAATACTTAAAGAATACTTTTCGTCAGATAAAAGACTTTAACCAATTATTTCATATCTCAATCAACCAGTCAGAACAGGTTGAGAAACACTGGGGTACCGAGGACACAGGTACCTTAAGAGGTCCGTTCTTATGACCTCACCCATCGGTAAGGGAATTGAGAATAAGTTAAGACACAAGAATCTTGGATCATGTCACCGACCGTTGATCGTCTACGAAGTATTAACAAAATAACAAGTTAACGACTTAAACCTAATTCTATAAAACTCGACCCCAATCGTTATATAAATAAAAATGTCGGGAACTAATTAAGTATTTTATAAATAACTCTCGACCTGTGACCCACCATCACCTATTACCCAAAAATATAATAACCCGTCTTTTTTTTAGTTAGATTACGTAACTCCTCTTTCTTTTACAGAATAAAAAACTCTATAAAATATTGACTAACTTATATTAATCATGGATCATCTCTCCTTACTTCTGTAAGGATTACTCTAAATAGGATTTGACTATAATTGGGTTTCAATTGTTTGAAGAGTCTCCTCTAGGACTACTGAACATCAAACAATGTCAAAAATCTTGTAGACCTCGATCTTCCCGTTTACGGGGGGACTCTTGGTAAATGAAACTTTCAAATTTCTAGTAACACTCAAATGTCTATTAATCACCAAGAAAATGAACCGATTTGTGTGAGAGTATCCAACGTAAATTTCTGGGGCACTTAGAGGGTGTCTTGATCTTCCCAGTAACCAAACTATTTTATGAGGGAAACGATATAGTATGAGATAAATTACTAAAGACTTTTAATAATTCGATTATTGAAAATCTATGGTCAACACTATCGGATTAAGATAAATAGAATTTTTTCGTCCACAATATCATTCTACATGTATAAATATTCGAGATAAGAGTGGACATACTTCGAAATTTCTATATCGAAGTAAATCACAGAGTAGACTAACGATTAAATACTGTGACAAAAGATTCTTTTATAGTGTCTTTGTTCGGTAGAGACCTAAGTTTGTTACTTTATTTTACACATCTCAGTTGCCACAGTGTGAAAGTTTCCAAAAATTTTTATAAAATTTTAAGAGTAAGACGGATTTCAACTTTCAGTATTTAATGGAGAGAAAGAAGAACTTATATTCAACAGAACCTCTCAATTCCAAAATATAAATGAATTTAGATTATGGAGTCACGACGAACCACTAAGGACCTTTGGACACGGACTCCTGAAAAACAATAGAAGTATCAGTCAAGTCTTCGAGTCAGTACAGACTGAGAAAATCTGCGGTACCTGACGTCGTGTGGTCCGAAAGGACAGGTAGTGGTTAAGGGTCTCGAACAAGTTTGAGTACAGGTAACTCAGCCACTACGGTAGGTTGGTAGAGTAGGAGACAGGAGGGGAAGAGGAGGGTGGAAGTTAGAAAGGGTCGTAGTCCCGGAAAGGGTTCCTCAGTCAAGAAGCGTAGTCCACCGGTTGCATGACGTCAAAGGCGAAGTCGTAGTCAGGAAGGTTACTTATAAGTCCTGACTAAAGGAGATCCTAACTGACCAACCTAGAGGAACGTCAGGTTCCCTGAAAGTTCTCAGTTGACTGGATATTAAAAATGTAAACCTTGTGTCACTACAGTCCCTATCCCCTCAGTGACTCGTGTGTCTGATGGACTCCCTATTCGAGACCGACCTTACTTAAATTTCTTAATCCATGTGACAGGGAGAATGAAAGGGTCCAAGAGCAGGACCGAGACATCGAGGTCGGGACTAACCAGAAAGTGAGAATGTTCAGTCTTTGCACAGAGACGGATTAATACCGGTCTTTACTTTTTGTTCATTTGTTTGTTTTCTTTGTTTTCCCTCTCTTAAAATTTATTTCATAAAAAAATTCAAGTGAGAAGGTATGTTACACTCTTATTAGGGTCTCGTAAAAGGGACCAAGAGAATATACGAAGACCCACAAAATAAATAAAAAAGAAAAAAAGGAAGAAAATTAACTTTCAACATTTTCGAATTTTTCAACGTACAATCCTAGTCCGTTTTAGGATATACGTAAAGGGTATGTCGTCGAAGTGAAGGTCTTCTAATTCCAAGTGTTTCCAAATTTTGAAATAGATGGTGTACGCGACAGTTAGGATATACGTTAAATCTTAGTGGCCCCACCAAATTTGTTGACAACAAGGAACACGAGGACAGAGTAGGGGTGGTCTCTAAGACTGACCACTATCCACCCGGGGTCCGTACCAGTAGATCTTCAAGGTCTCACCTAAGATTATATGTTCGTCCCAACTCTTCGAGAGACAAATAAGATTTACTCGATAAGACCAAAAGACCACTAGACTCATTTCTCACCTCTAAGTCTCTTTAAACAGATGAGTACAGTCTTAAATCGTCCATAGACTTGAGTGGGACGAGTAAAAGAATCTTCATGAAAACACCTGTCTTTTACACTCAACGTAGGACTCATGAGTCCTGCAAGAGGACCGACGAATAGCAACAAGAGTGTGGTAGTCAAGTCAAGTCAAGTCAAGTCAGCGAGTCAGCACAGACTGAGAAACGCTGGGGTACTTAGTGTCGTGTGGTCCGGAGGGACAAGTATTGGTAGAGGGCCTCAAGTGAGTCTGAGTGCAGGTAGCTCTGTCACTACGGTAGGTCGGTAGAGTAGGACCCAGCAGGGGAAGAGGAGGACGGGGGTTAGGGAGGGTCGTAGTCTCAGAAAAGGTTACTCAGTTGAGAATCGTACTCCACCGGTTTCATGACCTCGAAGTAGAAGTCGTAGTAAGGAAGGTTTCTTTAGGGTCCCAACTAGAGGAAGTCTTACCTGACCAACCTAGAGGAACATCAGGTTCCCTGAGAGTTCTCAGAAGAGGTTGTGGTGTCAAGTTTTCGTAGTTAAGAAGTGGTGAGTCGTAGTGTAGAGTGTGGTAGTTGGTGGTACTTTGGAGCTGTTCCAAAAAAAGAACCGTTCGTATTGATCGTCTCGGAGGAGTCTCCCCTGGGTAGTAAACCTTCCTAAAGGTACCACGGTCTAGAGAAAGGTCATGTTTTGTTCAATTATTCAAGAATAGGTACACTTGAGTACTCGAAGTGTCAAGAAATTCATAGAAATTACTTAAATGGGGGTTGTATACTGTATAGATACAGATAAAATGGGGGTTTATGACCTGTAACAACACATCAACGGTTCAGTACAGACTGAGCACTGGGGTACCTGACATCAGGTCGTACGAAGAGACAGGTACCTTAAAAAGTCCGTTCTTATGATCTCGCCCAACGGTAAAGGATGACGTCCCCTAGAAGGGTTAGGTCCTTAGTTTAGGTGTATAGGACCTAGAGGACGTGACCGTCCATCTAATAACAATGTTAATTGTTTGGTTATAATTGAGTAATAATAATTTCAGGTATGATGTCAGTCTAAAAGATTAAAAGTGGATTATGATAAAATACAAGGTCCTCGGATAGGTCCTATGGTATAATGTAAATCAACGGTACACAGGAGCCCGAAGAGAATCAACACTCAGTTAAAGAGTCCGAGAGGGAAAAAACTACTAGAATCGTCAAAACTACTCATGACAGTTCTTGTAACATCTTTCAAGGAATTAACCCTAAACAACCTGAATAATAATTTGAATCCAATACAAAAGAACCCTCCTTCTAATGTCTTCATTTCATGGTAAAAGTAGTGTAGTATAGTTCTCATACATGTAGTTGTCCTGAGTGGTGACAACTCCAATTGCAACCAATAGACAGACTTCCTCACCGACAGTACAAAGAAGTGACATTTCAATGAAACAAAAGGGAAAGGAACAACATCCCGAAGGGTCCACCGAGTCACCATTTCTCAGACGGACGGTTACGTCCTCTGCGTTCTCTATACCCAAGTTAGGGACCTAACCCTTTTAGAGGACCTCGTCCTTTGTCGTTGGTGGAGGTTATAAGGACGGACTTCTTAAGGTAACTGTCTCCTCGAACCACCCGACGACAGATACCCCGACGTTTCTCAAACTGTACTGACTCATTGACTCGTACATACGGGATAAACTTCCCTTCAGAGATACACGTTTGGTGTAATTGTTCACCCCTCAATACGAAGAACTTCAGTCTTATACATGTATTTCATAGACCTTAAGAGGAATCTCAACGGGGAAGAGGGGTATCTGAATAAGTTGACAAAAAAAAATTTATATATAGTCGTGTTTGAGTATCTATAAATAAAATATTAAACCCAATATTAAGTTGTGACGAAACAAAACAACGACTTTAACAAGATATAAACCGATGACCCTCGAGAAAGTCGACCAAGAACACAGGGAGACTGTATCAGAGTAATATAAACAAAACGAATTATTAAGGAGTAGAAGACCGTGACTTCTAAGAGGTTCCTTGTAACTTGGGCAAAAAGAACCTCTTGTGATAATCGGTGTTAGACGTAAGATTCATACAAGTGACGATGACCCTATAAAAATGAAGGTCTGGGAAAGTCGACTGTTCTCAGCGTTGATAAACCCATATATAATTATGTATATATACGTATGTAAAAAGATATACATTGTATACATAGAAATAATTCGTCTTGGACTCAAGTATAACTACAAAGGTCGAGATTAAGTAATAATATACTCAGTAAGGGAAATAGACATAAGAGGGGGAGGTAATCACTCTTTTAACGGAAGGTGGGAGACGGTAGAATATAAATTGACAAGTCATTAATTTTCTAAGAACGAGAAACCTTCTTTTCAATACTGGTTGGATCTGTCGTCATAATTTCTCGTCTCTGTAGTGAAATGGTTGTTTCCAGGTAGATCGGTTTCGATACCAAAAAGGTCATCAGTACATACCTACACTCTCAACCTGATATTTCTTTCGACTCACGACTTCTTAACTACGAAAACTTGACACCACAACTTCTTCTGAGAACTCGCAGGGAACTCGACGTTCCTCTAAGTTGGTCAGGTAGGATTTCCTTNCAGGGAGACTGTATCAGAGTAATATAAACAAAACGAATTATTAAGGAGTAGAAGACCGTGACTTCTAAGAGGTTCCTTGTAACTTGGGCAAAAAGAACCTCTTGTGATAATCGGTGTTAGACGTAAGATTCATACAAGTGACGATGACCCTATAAAAATGAAGGTCTGGGAAAGTCGACTGTTCTCAGCGTTGATAAACCGATATATAATTATGTATATATACGTATGTAAAAAGATATACATTGTATACATAGAAATAATTCGTCTTGGACTCAAGTATAACTACAAAGGTCGAGATTAAGTAATAATATACTCAGTAAGGGAAATAGACATAAGAGGGGGAGGTAATCACTCTTTTAACGGAAGGTGGGAGACGGTAGAATATAAATTGACAAGTCATTAATTTTCTAAGAACGAGAAACCTTCTTTTCAATACTGGTTGGATCTGTCGTCATAATTTCTCGTCTCTGTAGTGAAATGGTTGTTTCCAGGTAGATCGGTTTCGATACCAAAAAGGTCACCAGTACATACCTACACTCTCAACCTGATATTTCTTTCGACTCACGACTTCTTAACTACGAAAACTTGACACCACAACTTCTTCTGAGAACTCTCAGGGAACTCGACGTTCCTCTAAGTTGGTCAGGTAGGATTTCCTTTAGTCAGGACTTATAAGTAACCTTCCTGACTACGACTTCGACTTTGAGGTTATGAAACCGGTAGACTACGTTTCTGGACTGAGTGACCTTTTCTAGGATTACGACCCTTTCCAACTTCCACCCTCCTCTTCCCCTACTGTCTCCTACTCTACCAACCTACCGTAGTGGTTTCATTACCTGCACTCAAACTCATCCGAGGTCCTCAACCACTACCTGAATCTTCGGACCGTACGACGTCAGGTGTCCCAGTGTTTCTCAGCCGGTACTGATTCGTTGACTTGACTTGACTAGACATTGGAGGGTGAGGTCATCACTCTTTGAACGGAAAGTGAAAGAGGGTAGAATATAAATTGACAAGTTACTGTATATATTAGATGTCTTACCACAGTCTTACCACTTGGGAATGAGGGGACCCTTTGTTGAATACTTTGTCGTAAACGTTTATAGAAGAGGTAAGTCATCGAGAGGAGTAAAATAACTACCAAAGAAAATGACACGTTTTCAAAAAAACAAACTACTTCGGAGAAATAAATAAAAAAGAAAAACAAAGGGAACGAACTCCTCTATATCGGTATTTCAATAGTGATTCAGGTCACAGGTTCTCGTATGACGAACACAAAAGAAGAGTTTCAAATAACCAAGGTCCAGAATATAAATTCAGAAAATAAATAAAACACAAATTCAGAATATAAATTCAGAAAATAAATAAAACACAAATAAAAACACATACCACATCTTTCGATGTGTAAATGAAGATTAAATTAATATGACTCATTTTTAATCCAAAGGTTTCACGAAACAACTGATTTCAATAAGAAATTCATAGATTGAAGTAATACTTTGTTACCTTTCGAGAGTTAACTTATACAAAAGGATTACTTTAAATATGAACTATATATGATAACTATAGCGATATATGACCTTCAACGAAATACGTAATACGGGTTAGAGATAGGACTTTTTAGTTTTTAAAAGAAAACCTTTTCAAAGACCGAAAGGTAGAGAGTAAAATCGAGTTTTTAGAACTAATTTCATCTAACTGTTTTCACAAATTACATTTATTTTATATGTAATCTATTTTACTTCGTTTTAAAGGTTGTAAACCTCGTTTACTTTTCCTGTGTCTCTTATTTGTATCCGACCTTATAGTGTGTCTTATTCTTAATTCCGACTATGTTTTACATATGGTACTGTTGAAAAATCAACGATCGTTACCTTGAAATCATTTGACATGTGAAAGAAATTAGACCATCATTTTCTGTTTTCATTAGTCAATATATATATAACATCACAAAATTTCTCTCTTCTCAACCTTAGTTGACCTTTTCTATACACAACTACTATGATTCTACTATTTCTTTAAAGATGGTTCTTAGAAGTATTTCTTTTATGAAAGTTGATTTCATCGAAAAGGTGGTATTAAGATCGTCGTTCTAAGACTGAAAATTATATCTGAAGGTACAGGAATACGGTTTCGTGTTAGTCATTTTAGTTGAGTCGCATACATTGTGTACACTCAGTAACACACACACACAAACCGATCTCAGATTACCCCTACACCACACCGTTCAACCCCGATTAGTTTTGTGTCGACTGTTGGTCGTGGGTGGGAATACACAAACCGGTTGGATCACCAGTATTCATTCTTAGATCGTCTTACCAAGTCCGAAGGGACCACCGAGTTTCCATTTATTAGACGGACTGTTACGTCCTCTGTACCCAAGTTAAGGGCAGGTCCTTCTAGGGGACCCCTTCCTTTACCGATGAGTGACATCATCAGAATGGACCCTTTAGGGTACCTGGCTCCCCGGACCACCCGGTATCAGGTACCCCAATGTTTCTCAACCTGTGGTGACTCGTTGATTTGTTGTCGTCGTCTTACCAACATATTTCATCGTGAGTTTTCTAAGAGGGGTTTGGATCAAAGAAAGTCGATTTAAAATCATCTACAAATCACCATAATTCAAGTGTTAACACAATACATTTCAAATTCAAGACTAGTGTCTTGAATTTAAGGGAAGGTATTATAAGATTATAGCTCTTACTGATAAAAAGGAAAACACGGCAACGACGTTCTTAACAAGTCGGTGACATAAGAGGAAATTAATCAAATGTAACGTCTTAGTGTAGAGGTCAGCTCACCCGTTACATAGGAAAAGTTTCGTCGAAATTAAATATACGATACAACTCGACCCCGAAGGAACTTACTGATCAATCCAACCTAAATACCATACACTTAAAAGATGTTTCTATTAAGTATTTTTCCACCTGGATTACTCATCGTTTACTCAAGAACTAATAAAACTGTCTGTATTTTGAACCAGTTTATAAAGAGTAAAATGGTGCTATAAAAATTAAATACGTTGAACTCTGAAAGTATTCCTTCCGTAGAAGAAATAAACTTACTTAGTGAAACATTAAATTAGTAATTCTTCAACTATAATTATGTAGTGTCTTAAAAGAAGTAAGGTTATTGATTTGAAGATGAATAAAAGACTGTCCATGTGTCGTAGATTGTCCTCTAATTTGAACAACTGGAGATTCAAGGGTTAAGTGTGACTCTTCGATAATAGGATACTGAGAAGACAAATGAACAATATGATGAAGGATTAGTCCTTTAGTATCACCTATCTAAATAATTACCGTACCTCTGGTTTTGGAAACAGGACGAAGGGTTAACAGTAACAGAAAGTATTTCTTTAGTATAAGGGAGGGGTGTATTGGTAAAGAATATTGGGAAAAGAAGACTGTCTGGTTTAGAATGGAGGAGGAAGGAAAGAAGAAAGAGAGAGGGAAAGGAGGAGGAGGAAAAGGACTAGGAGTAAGAGAAGAGGAAGAATAACTTTACGTACTTGTGTCGGAGACAATGGAACAACCGGTCATAAAATGTACGGTACTTCAAGATGTTGAATAGGTAACAGGAAACAGAGGACAAGATGTTATTTGGAGTCGCAACATTTGGGTGTAAGAAAACGAAAATAAGGAATTGAAGTAGGACCGGTTTTGTGCGTACTTTTAACCTTAAGTGGATCCTTGTCTGTCAAGTTACGATCCCCCTCTTTTTGGTTTTGTTTCGTTTTTTTTTCGTTTTTTTTTTTTTTTTTTGTTTGGTTTTTGGAGTATTACTTATTACGGGGATTCGACTAGTCGAAATCTTGTACTGTTGTCTTCGGTAGTTGAATAGATTGTACAGAAACATTTGGGACTCGGTTGACAGAAAGGTACTGAACCACTAACGTTATGATTCACTAAACCCCGAGTTTGAGTCCAGTTGTCTTGACTTCCAGTGAATCCTTGACTTCCAGCGAATATACGAACAAAAGAAAGATATATGTGAAACACAACTGAGACGGAGAACGGTAATTATAGTTCCTACACATCCGACAGACTTGTATCTCTAAGGAGATTAAGTCCCAGGGGTTGGAGACTCTAGATTACGGACTACTGGACGCCACTTCGACTACATTATTATTATTTCACGTGTCATTTACATTACGTAAACTTTGTGGTACTTTGGAAAGGGGGTTGGGGTCAAACACCGTTTTGACGAAAAGTGATTTGACCAGAGACCACGGTTTCTCCCTAAACTTTACACAGTAAGTACCCTAATGACTTTTTTTAGAAAGAAACGGTAACAGCTACAAAGCGAAAGAAAGACAACTAAAAACAATTTCAGGAACTATGAAAAGTTAGAGACGTCAGAAAGTCCCTGTGAGTTTGTAAAGAAGTTCTAGGAAGACTTTCAGGGTCTTCCAGAGTACGTCTCAGAGTTTTTAGAGAGTTCTTCGTCGTACACAAAAGAAATGGACTCCAGTTTGAGAGGTCGTGACGTCTGGCTCTAGTCTCGATAAGGAGAGACTCGCCGAGTCTTACAGGGATAGAGTCTACGGGTTTCTACCGTTGTAAAACTAAAAAACTCCATTTCTTCGTGGACTGTAAGAAATATAAGAAAAATAATTCAAAACGAATATACAACGTTTATCTAAATACTAAAAGGTTCAAGAGGAACTGAAATTGATGATGTGACGTACGAAAGATTGAACTATTTCTAATGAATGATTGTCTCAGGTTGGATTGTCGTCTCCATTAGACTCACACTAAACTTCTCTAGTATCCGTCCAGAGGGACTTGGACTTAACGATGGTGTAGGAAAGTGAGGTAGTTACAACAAAAAAATAACACTACCAAACTCTTCGAAAAGTTAGAAAGTCTCCACAAAAATACATTGCGTCTGTGTGAGTCTTTCTCAGAATGGAAGACAAAAGTAATATAGTAGCAGCTGACTTTCGTCAAAGTCTTATTTTATACTTGTTAGGTTCAAAATAACTAATTTTCCTCTGTGTATAGTCATTTTATTTTACCCACGATAGTGTCGTCCAAAACCTCCCGGTTCTTTAGAAACGTTCAGGTACAAAAAGACACTTTGTTAAAAGGGAAGATATATTAAAAAAACAACAGGTACAAAACGAAATAATTATAAAACTAGACCCATTTCGTGTGTAAAGAACTTCTTGACGGTACTATAAGAATTGAACCGAACCTATCCTTTACCGTTTAAATAACATAGAAAGAAAGGAGACTGAACATTCTTTTTTTTTCTCCACTACATTTTGTTACACTGGTCGAGGTAAATTAGTTCAGTTAAATGTATAAATGTAAGGATCTTAACATTTTCAATCACATATCTCTTTAGCGGGAAACGGCTATGTCTTTAAAGTAAATGATTTCTTTTAAATTTTATAAAAAGAACCTATAGAAAATAACTCCTTCTTTTTATTTTTTTAAGATCAATTGACTATAAAACGATAAACACACACACATACACACAAAGACCCACAAAGAGGTCACAGTCTGTGTGTCCTGTATCTGTTGTTCTTTGACTGTCTTCTGTATGAAAGTATTTGAACTTTATCTACCGATGTGAAAGTGGTCGACGTCTATTTTTACATTTTGGTATGTGTGTATATATATATATATAAAAGATTCTACACGTCTAAGACCAATTAATTTTTTTTTTGCGTATCGTGACAAAAGAATTCATCACTTTCGTGACTACAAATAAGGACTATGAGGAAAGGGTTTTACGACTTTATTTGTTACTTAATTTCTTATAAAGGTTTTTAATAGAGTATAAAGAAACATTCTTAAAAAGACACATAAACGATGATAAAGACACCTGTACTAGTGATTTGAATCAGTAAGGTGAAACTATTTACCAGTAAGTGTCTTCAACGATGAAAGACATTTACAATAGTAGACTAAGTTAAAACAGTGGAATAGGTTGAAGAGTTTTGACAAAATAAAGGACAGTCTAGAAATCAGTAGAACTTAGAACTCATTTCATCCTACAGTTTTATAGTTTAGGAGGACATAATATACCTTTATTTAAGTGAAATAATGTACCTTTATTTCAGTGACTTCTTTCGACTCGTGACTTCTTAACTACGAAAACTTGACGCCACAACCTCTTCTGAGGACTCTCAGGGAACCCGACGTTCCTCTAGGTTAGTCAGGTAGGATTTCCTTTAGTCAGGACTTATAAGTAACCTTCCTGACTACGACTTCGACTTTGAGGTTATGAAACCGGTGGATACGTTTCTAAGTTGAGTAACCTTTTCTGCACTACAACCCTTTCTAACTTCCGGCCTCCTCTTCCCCTGTTGTCTCCTACACTACCAACCTACCGTAGTGACTGAGCTACCTGTACTTAAACTCATTCAGGTCCTCAACCACTACCTGTCCCTCCGGACCGTACGACGTCAGGTACCCCAGTGTTTCTCAGTCTGTGCTGACTGGTTGACTTGACTTGACTCTAAGTGAAACTTTTGATCTTGGGTAAACGGGTTTAGTACCGGAGTGATTTCATTATAAGGTTCTACACGAATTAATGACCACGGTACCAAATATGGAGACTCGAGAAACACGTGACATCCATACATTTTCATTACACCTGATTCTCAAGTGAAATCTATTTCACGTTCTCGACATTGTTTACCCGTCCTCAACGGAATCCATGTCAACTGGACAAAAGAAAAAAGATCAACGTAGTCTACTCGTATCTGAAGTCCGGTATGGTTTGATCACGTTAAGTTCAACATACGTAGTTCGTGAATTGTCCCAGACTTATCGTGAACATATATCAAATCGAAACTGTTCTTAGAGTAGATTTAAGACTCAGATTAGTTTACACAATATTTATATAATATATATAGTAGACATAAATGTATGTAATATATAAATAATATTATTTGAGCTAAGTCACATTAATCCATCAATGACACTATAACATTACATATACTTGACATTGAAAACCGGTAAGTCTACTGAATTTAATAATAGAGTATATATAAACCAGAAGTAGGTGTTAAAGATCGAGTATCGAGGGGTTCAAGGACTTTAAAAGACTCACTATTCTCGTTACCCTCTTTAAAATCGACATTATAAACCAAAGAACCACGAAGTCTGGGTACCTCTATTTTGCCCATAGAACAATAAGTGTCATTCGGGGAAAGTGACGTTCGCCCAAATTCAATTCTACCAATCCACGAAACCTTTCGTGGATTCCTTCCTCGATCAACGGTTTTTTTAATGAGAGTCTAAAGACCCATTCCCACACCCCTCATCTCCAACTTAGTTAGTGGTCACTGGGTACTCAATTGGTTTGTAGGGATACATTACTTACTTCGGAGGTATTTTGAGGTTTTTTCGGAGGTACTTATTTCCTGTCTAAGCTTCTCAGAAGTCCAACCCCTTGGTTTTGGGAAGGGTATGATATCAGGACCCGACGTTTGAGATACTCCTGTTTTCGAGTAAAATCGTTAGAGTGAGATACACAAAGAAGTAGACCGACGACTAAGAATAGGAGATGATTGGAAACGTTATTTAACCATCAGATGACTCATCTACCGAAGGGACTCAAGATATTCGGAGAAACCGTTTAACTTGGGTCCGTCCGTGAGTACTCTTGGAGGTTAGACATCGGAGTACCAGTCTTCGTGCTGACTGTTGGACCCGAAGGTTGACTAGAGACTTCACCTCCCTTCAGAACGACCTCTCTCGGGAAGTGGACACGTTAGACTACGATAGAGTACCAATTGTTACAGTCTTGACTCAACTTAACATGACTACCATAGTCCCGAAGGGACCACCGAGTCTACCATTTCTTAGACGGACGTTACGTCCTCTGGGTCCAAACTAGGGACCCAACCCTTCTAGGGGACCTCTTCCCTTACCTTTGGGTAAGGTCATAAAAACTGACCTCTTAAGGTCCCACTCACTTCAGATCACTCGATGTCAGGTACCCCAGTTCTTTCTTGTTTCTTCCCTGTCTTCATTGTTTTACCTGACAGTCTACATAACCTCTCAACATCCCATTCATCTCGGACCACCCGATATCAGGTACCCCAGTTTTTTCTTGTGTCTCTCCTGTCTTCATTGTTTTACCTGACAGTCTACATAACAAATTTCATATAAAATACTAGTCTTTTTATGAGGAACGGTCATTTCCTATACAGGAGATTTTAAATTTTAAGTTATAGCTAATGTTCTATTTTTTAATAAATGTAAAATAAAATAACCTGTAAGTATGTATGAGTAAAGGGTAATTCATTGATAAACCACTTAAACTTATTTCGTTTATCTAAAGTCTCAAAATTGGTTGCTCCCCTTGAAGACGATGAAAAGAGTAGAAAGATGAACAATTTAAGATTTTGTGAAAGATAATCAATATTTGATATGGTATCACATATTATTAAAAAGTAATATTAGTAACCTAAAGATATGAGTATGAGAGGAAAGAAGTATATAAAAGATGTATATTAGATTGAATATATACAGAGTCCCAGATAGGGAATTATAAATGTAAGTTATAGTTAACTAACTTTTAAACTAAGTTAAAATTACAAATTAAATATAGTCACGGAAAATTGAGAGAGAGTGATTCCAATAAGAAATAAATTAAGGAAGATGAACATAGAGATGAAAATTCAGAGACGACTCTACGGTTCATGTAGAAGGAGGATGAGTGGATACTGTATGAGTCATGGAGTTTAATTATGAAAAGAGAAATAAAGAAGTCACTAAAAACGTGATACCAGAGTTAAATGATAGACGTTAATCTCAGGTTAGTAAACATTAGGATACGAGATCAGATCTACCTTGAGTGACTTGATAGTCTACATACTTTAAGTAGAATCCGTCCTATTTCTACGTAATATCCTACTCGTCTCCCTCCTTCCCTTACCTCATGGTACCCCACTCAGTCAAAACTCGTTACGTTCCTGTTTTTGATAAAATCTTTTTAAGTCATATATTTTTCAATGAGACTTGGCTGTCGAATGAATGTGATTAGAATAGACGTTTGAATAGTCAGGGAACTTTTGACTGAGTACCAAACGGCAGAAATTGTTGCGATGGGTCTAGTCTCGAAAAAAAAAAATGAATTCTTTGAATACAACCGTAAACTACGATCAAGGTAACAGTGAGCTGGGATATAAGATGGAGGGACATTATAATTCTATCAAAAACGACCGAAGAAGAAGAGCAAATAGACACGATTCTCAGACAAGATTAAGACGGGAGGTTGTGTCGGTTTCAACTCGAGACGGAGTAGGTTGACGTTCATGACAGTGATTCAACTATATTTGACTATTAGTCAAGGTGACTAATAGATTAACACTAAGTGAATGTTGTGAAAGTAAATAAGAGAAAGAGGACTTTGAAAGATGAGAAAGCCAAAGACTATCATATAATAAATTTACAATTAAGACAATAGAGGGATAGAGGGAGAAGGAAGGAGAATTTGTAATAGGAGAAAGAAAGACCCCGAAGGGATCATCGAGCCGGACGTTACGTCTTCTAGGGCCAAACTAAAGGTCCAGTCCATCTAGACGACCTCTTTCCTAGCCGATGGGTGAGGTCGTAAGACCGGACCTCTTAAGGTACCTGACATATCAGGTACCCCAACGTTTCTCAGTCTGTACTGACTCGTTGAAAGTGAGTAAAGTAAATCGAAAGATTTGAGACGAGGTAAACGGAAGTGAGAGATTTAAATTTTAAATTTTTTTTTTTTCTATGTTGTCGTTTACTTGTAATTAACATAGATTTTATTTATTTATTTATTTATTTTCAGACGTCTTGATTTTTTTTATTTTATTTTATTTATTTATAGAAAATACCTACTCAATTAGGTTAGAGTTCCTACATTTATAGTGGACACCCAAACAAATACAGAAGATTACAGAACACATAGGTGTAATAGATCTAGTTTGCGAAGGGAGGTTTGGTGACTTTTACGAAAACAGTGCCAACGGTTGTGGAAGACACAACGATTTGCGTCGCCAAATAAAAGACAAGAGTAGAAAGACCCGGAATGTCATCGTAAAAGTGAGTAACCCGAATAAGAAAGAAAAACTTTGTGACAAGAGACCAAAAGAAAACCAAAAGTGGGAAAATTCGACTATCGATGTTAAGTTAAAAGAAAAGATCAACGAGAGAGACACGAGACATTTAACCCGTACGAAGTCCGTAAAAAAGGACTCAGGAGAAAGGAACAGATATACTTGACAGGAAAATGACTAGAGTAAGACAGAGTACTGGAATTTATAGTATAAGATTAGTATGAGACTTCATTCTATAATTTACACCTCGGTCTCTTCTCTAGTCTTGACTTCTTTATTTACCTGTCTATCTATCTTTTACTAGAAAATCAATAGAAAGTCTGTACTACCTTAGATTGGGTATCAAGGAAGTAAGAGATTAGAACCGAAAAGTGGTGGTCTCAATTACCTAGATAATAATAGAAGTGTCTATAAGTTCGGTTTTCTAAGTAAGAACCGAGTCGAGAAAGGAAGATGAGAGTATAAGTAGTAGTCCAGGAGAGTCGAGTTGAAGGTGTATATATAGAACTTATAAAAGTAAATAAAGATAGTGTACCAGAAATGAAACTCACTTCGGTGGTGGTAGAGAACAAACCAAGTCCTCTGTTGTGACAAAAAGTAGTTATAGGCAAAGAGATTGGACTCTCTCTTAATATGTTAGACCGGGGTAACTTCCGTCCAAAGTAGTAGTTTACCAACAAACTCGTTTACTTTACACTCGTCTCCACTCTGAACGGTGAGAGATCATATTCAAGATTCTCTGTTACTACGAAATGGGAAAATAAAAGGAAAATCTTAGTCAGTGACTGTAACATAGTCTATTATATACGAACGAAGTAGTCGGACCTGGGGTCGGGTTCCTACTCCAGAAGCATGTATCTTTGGAAGCATGTGTTGTTGGGTGTTATCTTTACGACACACTCACTTTTTATTTGGAAACAACGGTACTCAGCGTCTATGTAACCGCCACAAACAATAGTGTCCTAGCCGACATGACAGGATTGGTCATATCGGATGATCAGGATTTGTCATATCGGCTGATTGCCGTTATACGGAAGTTGACTTTAAGAAGAAGTGGTCAGTCTGGGGAATGATGTCAATCACAATAGAAAGCTTAATTGTGATTTGGAATTGGGTAAGAAGGGGTGACAGAAAAGTATAGGGGATCTTATCATAGTTTTCAGGAACAGTTCCGGAGGTACCAGGATTTCTCGGACCTGGGACGGATAGAGATCTAATTGAAAGCATGGAGGGATCCAAATAAGAGGTACTCGATACGACCAGAAGTAAAAAAAGGGACCTATAGAATTGCCATAATTAATTACCCCTTATTACTGACAAGACAAGAACCAGAAGAGAACTAAGAAGTGTATCGAACAGTTAAAGAGTAAAAGGTCCCTAATGAATAGGGGGATTACAGTCAAGAGGATAAAGTTATTGGTAGAGTAGATAACGTCATAGGGAAACCGGAAGAGAAAGGTAGTGTGTCGTCAAGTCTAAAAGACACCCTAAGACTTCCATTGTACTTTATATCTACTGTTTTATCGTTGAACGTGTCAAGGAACGTAAAAAGAGATAATTCAAGGGTCCCCGACACCTGGTACTGAAAAGTAGAGACATAGAGATTATGGGTCCTCTCATCTTATCTGGTGTATGTCATCCACTATTTATTTACTAAACAACTTCCCTCAATTTATAGAGATATGAAGGAAGGTGGAATTTGATAAAGACTTATCTAATTCCTATTTTTGTCTATTCTGACTATTCACTTCGAGGTGTTGTTAAAAACAGGAACACATTTATTTACGGTATTTGTGTTAACAGAAGTGAGGAAAGGTTTGTACGGTTCACAGGATATTAATTACGGACTAAGTATAGTATTATTAAGTTCACGACCCAAATACGTTGGACTAGTTATCACGTCAAAAAATTTTATCTTTTCTTAAAAAAAGTAAAAAGTATAATAAAGATGTAAAATAAAAACGGTTTCATCATATACGTCCACTTTTCTACAAATATTTTAGTGTCTTTTTGAATGTCAAATTTTGTGGTGTTGAAGTAAAGTAAAGAAGGGTAAGAGACCGGATAAGGGTCTAATTTTGAAAATTTTTAATGAAGATGGAAATAAAGTAAACGACTCATGTAAATATTAATTATGTCTTCTTCAAACTCCATGATTTATTAGTAGGAAGTATGTTCTTCACCCTCAGTGTAGAAGGATAGTCACGTCATATTTTTATTTAACAATATCTTCATAATGAATATGACTTGAAAAGTCATCGAGTCAAATATTTATAAGACTCTCCTTTCGTTACATTACTTATTTTTTCAGTATGTTTTATTATCTTTTTCTATTTGTGTTACTTTATGACAGTAAGGTTTCGACTTCAGGACTCTATTCTTGTTGAAACCTTTACTTTTTGTTTAAAATTATTAGTCCTACAAGTTTTCTCTACATTAAGTGAAGGGATGTGTTTACAGAATTTCTTCGAAGAAAGAAAGACAGGCCCTCGGAAATTGAAATGTATATAATAGTGTAGATTATATACGTTTTTTTAACCATACTTACATAGTTTACAACTCCCCGTATTAATACGTTTATTTTTTTGTTTAAGTCTTAGTAAGTCGCTGATTCCTTTGGGTCCTGAGTGGTATTGATTGGGAAAAAAAAGCACTTTTCAAGGAATCAGAAAAAGTAAATTCAGTACCCAGTTGGCAACATCTGGCCTGAGTCCTCTGTGTACTTCTTTTAAAAGAATTTGGACTTTAACTTCCAGTTAGAATGTAGGAAAATGCAAAAAGCAAAAGTTTTTAGTCACACAATAACAGTAGCAGAAAACCCAGAAAAACAAAAATCATACTTTTATATTGGGATAGCAGAGAACATCTTGCCCCATCCTTCCAAGGGTGCCTATCAAACTGATGACTTGTTTGCTAAAACTCTGACTGCTCAGTGACAAACTGCAATGATTTAGCACTCCTATTAAGAGGTTAGAGAATTCTATCGTGTGTTTGCTCAGTCGCTAAGTCACATCTGACTCTGCGACCCCATGGCATATAGCCTGCCAGATGCCTCTGAACATACTATTCCCTAGGAAAAATACTGGAGTGGGTTGCCATTTTCTTCTTCAGGGGATCTTCCTGACCCAGGCATAGAACCCACATCTCCTGCATTGCAGGCTGATTCTTTATCATTGAGCTACCTGGGAAGCCCAGTGAATTCTATTAGTAACCTGTTTTATTGCTGATAACCCACAATATGTTTATAAATTTTACCATGCTGTAAAACACACACACACACGTGTGTGTGTGTGTGTGTGTATATATATATTGTCGTAGTAGAAAGTCCTAAACTTTATCGAGTTGACCTTAAGGTAGTGGAGGTGATCGAAACAAGCATCACTATGAAGGATTCATAGTGATTCCGGGTGAACTGAAGTGTAAGGTCCTACAGACTGACATCGACCTACTAGAGTGGTAACACTAATAGACCCAGTACTTCAAGAAAAAACATATCACGAAAGTACATAAGAACGGTGGAGAAGAATCATAGAAGACGAAGATAATCCAGGTAAGGGAAAGACAGGAAATAACACAGGTAGAAACGTACTTTATAAGGGAACAATAGAGATAAAAAGAACTTCTCTAGAGATTAGAAAGGGTAAGATAACAAAAGAAGGTAAAGAAACGTGACTAGCGACTCCTTCCGAAAGAATAGGGAGGAACTATAAGAAACCTTGAGACGTAAGTTCACCCGTATAGAAAGGAAAAGAGGAAGCGGAAAGTACAGAAAAGAGTCGATAAACATTCCGGAGGAGTCTGCTGGTAAAACGAACAACGTAAAGAAGAATGACCCTCACCAGAACTAGTAACGGAGGACATGTTACAGTACTTGGAGGTGGGTATCAAAAAGTCCGTGAGACAGATAGTCCTATTAGGGAACTTAGCTAAACAGCGAAGGTGACATATTAGTAATCCCTAAACTAAATCCAGTATGGAGTACCAGATCACCAAAGGGATGAAAGAAGTTAAATTCCATAATAAATAAACTAGGTTTTTTTGGATAGATTTGTTTTGTCGTCAAACAATACACAATATCGTACCTTTTTATTTTACATATCGTTGTTATCGTATTTTCTGTCCGCCTTCCTTAACTTTTACATCACTCTTCGAGTGTGATGGATACTTATATGTATTATCATAAACTACCATATGAAACTAATCAATTTCTACAGATAGTTATTGGGATCGTATATATAATTAATTTTTTTGACCGTCATTACTTATCTTCTATTTTATCTTCTATTTCACACTAGTATTATCATTTAATTGAAGTCTCTTCAATCTTTCCTATTATCTTTTTTTTACCTTGTATGTCTTTCATCGATCTTTTTACGATTTAAAATTTAAATTACCGAGGTTATTATTGAAATTTATGTTTCCGAGACACATCGTTAATTTGTCGTCTTTAACCTCCTGACATCGTTTTTATTTCTAGGATGATATGTGGTGGATGTTTTCGTGTAACTTAAATCTGTATCTAGTACCTACGACCATTTGAAAATCTGTCTATTAGGTGCATTCTGTCCTAATCTGTTTTTACAGATTGTCGTCATAACTTTTTTCTATAGTAGTTTGGTGTGTCTGTACTTTTTCTTTCATTCTCTTATGATGTCTTTCTTAACAGTATTTCAAACTGTCTTTCCTGGTTAGGGAACTCTTTTGATGGTTTTGGATGAGTCCGTCTTTATTTGGACCTATTAGAATATGGATAGTGTTTTTAATTTAAGTATTAAATTTTGAAAGACTTTTAATTTCATGATCGTATAAAATCGTCCTGGTAATTTTTTATAAATTTCTTTATCATGGTAGAGATCAGACAAAGTCTTTTGTTCTCTCCCTTATAAAAAATTTTTAATACTTCTATAGTGATTTTGATCTGATTTTGTAATGTTCTTTTCTTTCAATATCTGGTTATAGGAAGTACTTATACCTACACGTACTCACGTACGAGTCAAAACAGACTAAGAAACACTGGGGTACCTGACATCGAGAAGTTCGATCCGAAGAGACTGGTAACTTAAAGGGTCCTGTCTTTTTAGTACTTGTCATGTTATAACTTAAGTTAGGATAATATCAGAATACAAGTATTCCAACGGGTTCATCAAAATTTACCTCTAGACCTATCAGGTGATAGAGAAGTCAGAGAGTAAATAGTCATCGGAAAACCTAATGATGATTTCTACTAGTTAAACGAGATACTCCCCGGTGGATTCTTATTTATAAAGGTACCCAAATATATACCTTATCTCGTGGAGTGAAAAATAAGGTGAGGATAGAGTTAATTATTGATAATCTTGGTTCATTACAAAAGAAAATGTAAGTAATGTATTAAAAAAGAAACGTGATTGATGTAAATTTTTGTGGTGACTTTCGACGGTAAAATACTTTCTTACAGTACAACTTTTGAGTCAAGTTTTTTTTTTTTTAAAGTCAAGTCAAGTCAGCGAGTCAGCACAGGTCGAGAAACGCTGGGGCACCTGACGTCGTACGGTCCGAAGGGATAGATAGTGGTTGAGAGCCTTGGATGAGTTTGAGTGTAGGTAGTGCAACCACTACAGTAGGTTGGTAGAGTAGCTGACAGTAGGGGAAGAGGAGGGTGGACGTTAGAAAGGGTCGTAGTCCTAGAAAAGTTTACTCAGTCGAGAAGTGTAGTCCACCGGTTTCATAACCTCAAAGTCGAAGTTGTAGTCAGGAAGGTTACTTGTGAGTCCTGACTAAAGGAAATGCAACCTGACGAACCTAGAGAAACGTCAGGTTCCTTGAGAGTTCTCAGAAGAGGTTGTTGTGTCAAGTTTTCGTAGTAAGAAACCACGAGTCGAAAGAAATATAAGGTTGAGAGTGTAGGTATGTATTGATAACCTCTTTTTGTATCGAAACTGATCTACCTGAAAACAGTCGTTTCATTACAGAGACAAAAAATTATGTGACAGATCCAACCAGTATTGAAAGGAAGGTTCCTCGTTCGTAGAAACTTAAATTAAATAATTAATTAAATTAAATTAAAATTACAGATTTAGATCGGAACATTATATGTTTATATCAGAAAACCCCCCTTTTTTCTTCCCATTAAAAAAACCAGTTTATATAAACCTTTTGTGTTTTACTCAAAGATTACACAGGAAGACTTACAAAGTTTATAAATACAATACATGTCGGAAGTGTTGTAACAGACTGTGTACTTGGTATCCTTAGATATGTGATTTAAAACAACCATTGACCTTCTTTGGGTTAAGTTATATCTAATTTCTCCATCCCTAAATAATTGAGTAAATTGGTCCTTGAAAACCCTGGAAAGTTCATGACTATATTATTAACTCCTCAAGTTTACTATAGTGTTTGAGAAGAGAAAAGGTAGAAAAAGAGACACTGTTACTGTCGATAAGTCCACGGCATAACATTTACCGGTCAGACTAGGACAGGGAAAGGACCATTCATTCTCATAGTTACAGTTAGTTTGGTATAACTCGTACAATACATAATATTTCTTTCTAAGACAACAGTCTACCTTTGTCCTTCCCCAAAGATACTATTTGAGTCTCTTCTGACATATTAAAAACACTTTTCTACTATGTAAAACTTCCTACTTGTGAAAAAAGATAACTACACGACATCTTTTTTAATTAAAGTATTACATATTAAGAATTGTTCATTAAGTCTCAATGGATAAACTTCAATCTCGTAATGTACACTTAACAAAGAAATTATTTTGTTTGACCAAATGAAGAAAACGAAAAAGGGATGACTCAATACAACCGTCTCGGAACTTTCAACTCGTGACACAATTTACTCACTGGCAAATAATGGATTTGGTAGTCAATGGTGAACACGTCTAGAGTTTCTCTTTTGATAATTAAGACTTTCTTCTCTTGAGACAAAATGGATAGTAAGACCAGAAAAACTCTTCGATCTCTTTTTATTAGTTTGAATAAATGTTCAGTGAAATAAGTATAACCACTTAACTAATAGTAATCTCGGATTATTATTGACAGGATGATTCGAACAGCAGATAAGATAAACTAATAAAATTATTTGAAATAACTTTGTATTGAATGTATGAGACACATATATATATATATATGTATGTATATATATATATGTGTATACATATGTGTGTGTGTGTATGAATGTATGTGAAGTTCATAAATCAAAATACTTGAAACTGTTTAAATATATGAACACGTAGATAGTTGTAGTAGTTGATGTAACATTTCTTTTTGATGACCTGAAAATCAAGTTTTGCCGTTCACTCCTATGTATAAATAAACCGTAGAGGAGTGTTAAGGGTTTTCACTTTCACTTCAACGAGTCAGCACAGGCTGAGAAACACTGGGGTACCTGTCATCGGACGTGGTCCGAGGAGGTAGATACCCTAAAAGATTCGTTCTCATGACCTCACCCAACGGTAAAGGAAGAGGTCCCTCTTAAGGGTTTTCATTCTCCATTTATTGTCTTTCCTTTTTATTGTTCCTCCGTACCGGTGTGGGGCTACTATCCTCGGTCAACTCTGTATTTCATTCGTCGTCGACGACGACGATTCAGTGAAGTCGACACAGGTTGAGACACGCTGGGGTATCTGTCGTCGGGTGGTCCGAGGGGGCAGGGACCCTAAGAGGTCCGTCCTTGTGACCNCCTAAGAGGTCCGTTCTTGTGACCTCACCCAACGGTAAAGGAAGAGGTTAAGCACTTTCACTTTTCGTCTCTTTCGAGGTTAATACGGAAGACTACCCAAGTCACCATCTTCAAAGGGAATTATGTGTCCTTGAAAGAGAAAAGTGAACGGTTTTAAATTTTTTAGGACTTAAAAAACTGAAGACTGTATAAGATATAAGACAGGTAGATCTATAGGAACAATCAAGATGGAAGTTTTATATAATTATTAGATTTAGATTCTCCTTTTACAGGTCAAAGAGTAGTAATTCATACTACAACCGTTATCTCAAAAACATCTAAAAAAAAATTTAGTTCAATTCCTTCAAAAATAGAACTCGGACAACTCTGTATTTCATTCGTCTCTTTCGAGGTTAATACGGAAGACTACCCAAGTCACCATCTTCAAAGGGAATTATGTGTCCTTAAAAGAGAAAAATGAACGGGTTTAATTTTTTTAGGACTTAAAAAACTAAGTACTGTGTAAGATATAAGACAGGTAGATCTATAGGAACAATGAAGATGGAAGTTTTATATAATTATTGGATTTAGATTCTCCTTTTACAGGTCAAAGAGTAGTAATTCATACTACAAACATTATTCCAAAAACATCTAAAAAAAAAATAGTTCAATTCCGTCAAAAATAGATAAGATTAATACGACTCCAAAAAGGTACTCACCTACAACATGACACTTTACAAAAAGACGTAACCAACTACAGTTATAAGTTTATAAACCCATAAAAGTCTGATGAAAGGACAATTACTAAAGATCCAATTAAAGTTATCGAGGATTCTTCTATGAATAATATTAAGTATAATAAAATTTTAAAAATTCCAAAAGAAATATCGGATCTTACATCAGACAGAATCCTTTACAAAGAACACTCCAACTTTTCTTATCTATATGACGAAACGATATTTAATCTAATTCAACTAACTGTCACGACAAGTCCAGTAGATACAGGAATGTTTAATAGACGAAAATGTTAGATAATCAATGACTACCTTTCCACAACTTCAGAAGTTAGCATTTTAGTCTAAACAGATAAAAAGTAACAACAAGATAGTCAAAAACGGAATATATAAAATTGTGAGAAAACAACTATGTATATTCTAACAGTTTTAAGAATAGAGATAAGGAATCTTTATAAGAACAAGATTTCAGATGAATAATCCTTTTATCGTACTGATAAAAAAGAAAAGAAGACAAAAGGTACTAAAAGAGAAACCGAAACCAAAAGACCAAACACAAAAGGTAATAAAAAGAGATACGTAAAGTTTATCCCTTCAAAGATAACTGGATAGGAGTTCCGGTAGTCAAGAAAGGTACCGTTATTAGATAGCAACGTAGTTTCTGTAAAAAGGAAAGACAATGTCACACAAAATAAAGATCGTAAAAGAAAACTCAGAAAGAATCTCACAGGTAGAGAGTAGTATATATGGACGAGAAGGTACGACATATGAAAAAATATAATCTCAGGAATTGTATAATTAGTATCAATAAAATAAAAAAACGGACTAATAAGATTTTGAAGACAGTATAGACTCGGACTACGAATGAAACAGAGAATTCGATAGAATAGAAAACCGGACGAAATATTTTTTAAAAAAAATTTGGTCTGTACAAAATAACCTATTATTATTAAATCCATTTATCTGGTAACAACACTCCTAAATAAATTTAGACCGATCCTGAACCCGAATTACAAAGGTAATCGATACCCACGGATCACAGGAATAAAAACAGAAGGGAAAACTCAAACAACGGGATTTATGATGAGAAGTCTCTGTCACAGAACATTCGAGAAAATCGACATCAGGTAATAACGATATGATTTAGGAACAACTACGCCATCAGTCTACAGCCCACTTTACAAGTTATTAAAATATTAATTTTTTAGGTTGAAAAATCACCCGAACACAGAGTTTCGACATTGAAGGTGTGTACCAAGAAATCACGTGTGGAAACGGGAGTGGGATGAGGGAAGAGACCGAAGTGTAAGGATTAGTTAAAGGAACTTCGGGACCCGGGATAATAGTTTCAAATTTAAGGGAAGGTCGAGGATAGTCTTGATACTTCTTAAAAAAGATCCAAAAAGTTACACCCTTGGAAGACTTTAAAGACCTTCTTTTTTTGGTACGGTATACCCTTGAGGAGAACCAGATGTCCAGGGGTCCCCAAAGAGTGATTAGTATCAGGAGTTAGAGGTCGTTAAGTATTTTTACTGATAAGATCACAAGGATGATCATTTACCGAGATCGTCACAGACGTGGTACATTCGTTCAGATAAGAAACAGAGAGACCAACGTAGACAAAAAGTCTCAAAACGAGCCATCACACGGGACACTGGAGTCACGCGACTCCTACGTGACTACCTAGGTTCTTCTCGGTTGCTAAAAGTCACACAAGTCCGAAACTGACACTCCTATTCCAACTACTGAAGGTCAGAGGAATGTACAGTCTCGACTTTGAACTTTATTGCAGGAATTACATTTTGTCGGTAAAATTCTTAATAGTTTTAAATAAATAAGGGAATAGAGACGTAAAGGTTAGACGGAGAGTAAAAAAGGGTAAGGTACTAAACAAATAAGAACCCTTACTAAAACAATTTACGTCTTGTTGGTTACACTCGTTTAATTAATATACAGAACGATAATTAGAAAAGGATGTTGAGGATATATTAGAAAAGAGTTAGAAAATATATATTTTAACAAATAGTGTGTTTGTAACATGATAAATATGAGTAAGAAAGAATTTGAATCAAAGACAACCTCTTGAGAGACAATAAACATAATTACCTATTATCTTCATTTATTCACGAAAATAAAGTTTCGAAAACGAAAAATAATAAACTACCATGTTAATACAAATATTGTAAAAAGAAAACAAAGGGATTAATAAAAATAAAGATATATCATGGTTCAACCACGAATCCTTTGTTCTTTTTACATCTTTTATTTATATTACGTAATATTACTGTTGAAATAGAATGTAGTATCTTATTTTAGGACTTACCGTTGTTTAAAAATAAGTGTATAAGTCTAAAAGGACAGGTATAAATTGGGTTTCTAACTTTAAAGTAAACTTTCACTTTCAGTGAATCAGCACAGACTGAGAAACATTAGGGTACCTGACATATTAGGTACCTTAAGAGGTACGGTCCTCACCCATTGGAAAGGGAAGAATTCCCTTAGAAAGGTTGAGTCCCTAACTTGGGTCCAAAGGGTGTAACGTCCGTCTAAGAAATGGTCGATTCGGTGTTCCCTTCGGGTTCTTATGACCTCACCCATCGGATAGGGAAGAGGGTCCCTAGAAGAACTGGGTCCTTAGGTTAGGTCCAGAGGACATAACGTCCGATAAGAACTGGTTGACTCGATAGTTCCTTCAGGGGTAAGTATATTTTACACAGTTCCAATATCCGATGAACCTCCTTTTGTGAACTTACGATACCAAAAGAAAAAATAAAATACCGAATCATAGAAAGATAGTAAAAAATAAATGAAAAAATGAATTAAAAATTAAACTTTTATTAACGAAATGTTACAACACAACCAAAGGTGGTATGTTGTCGTGTTTAGTGATACCCGTATATGAGAATCTTTTAGTGTTAAGTTTTTCTGTGTACATGAGGTTACAATAACGGAGTCAGAGAAAGTGTACATCTATCGACTCTTTATAAAAACGGTTGGTTTATGAATAAACCTTTTACGTCTAAAGGGTCTTGTTGGAACAATAAGTTAAATGTGATTTGTAAAAAAAGGATACAACACTTAACTATATACATTGAAAACATAAAGTATTCAATCAAGTTTGATATCAAGATATAATGGAAATCATACAAATTAACGATAGATAAGGTAAATAAAATTAAATGTTAGATAATATCTACTCCGGTTGGGAGAATTACGTGAAAAGAAAAATTGTGAGTCTCTTGTTAGAACATCCACAACCTTTTAAGATAAACTAACTTGAATAGGAAACGTCCAATGGTAATAATAATGATAAAAAACCTCACAGATCTTAATTATTTGAGTATCTGAAACTTCTTTGAGAGAAAAAGTAAACATCCCGTTCCTAATTCATGTATCTACTAAAAGAAAAAGACTAATGGTAGTGACATTACTCTATCAAGTAAACATAGGATCTTAACTGCACAGTATAATAGTCACGAGTTATATAAGTCTTCATATGTAAATTTTTAGGACTCTTAGAACTTAGGACCAACAGAGTAAAAATAAAAACGTTTTAACGACGACGATATCTTGTCTCTTTTAACTCTTGACTGGTACTTAGACTATTCACTTATGATTTTATTTACCTCAATATATATATATATAGGAAGACTTTCATCTCCTTTACATTATGAGTTCGGTAAACTGGTTAATAATGATCTTATACATCTTTCCGTTAGACTAACACTAAAACATTAGTGATATTATATTTTTTCCTTTATGATGTACATATTTAGTAATACGTCATTAAATTTTTGACTACCTCAAACATCCACTTAAATATTTCCTAAAAGAATTTGTAACCCCCCTTTTACCTTTTTTTCCATTACAGTCTTTACAACTAGTATATTACTCTTCAGGTATTCGATATGAAAGTCAAATACATTTATAATATCAGGTCGAAAATTATCTATAATCATTTGATTTGTAGATAAAGACGAAATAACTTATACGGTTTCGGAAACTGACACACCTAGTTTTATTTGACACCTTTTAAGAAGTTCTCTAACCTTATGGTCTGGTGGATTGGACGGAGAACTCTTTGGACATACGTCTAGTCCTTCGTTGTCAATCTTCACCTGTACCTTACTGTCTGACCAAGGTCTATCCTTTTCCTCATGTAGTTCCGACATATAGCAGTAGGACGAATAAATCGAATATACGTCTCGTATAGTACTCTTTGTGACCCGACCTACTTCGTGTCCGACCTTAGTTCTAACGACCCTCTTTATAGTTAGTGGAGTTTATACGTCTACTGTGGTGGGAAACCGTCTTTCACTCCTTGATTTCTCGGAGAACTACTTTCACTTTCTCCTCTCACTTTTTCAACCGAATTTCGAGTTGTAAGTCTTTTGATTCTAGTACCGTAGTCTAGGGTAGTGAAGTACCGTTTATCTACCCCTTTGTCACCTTTGTCACCGACTGAAATGAAAAAACCCGAGGTTTTAGTTACGTCTACCACTAACGTCGGTACTTTAATTTTCTGCGAATGAGGAACCTTCCTTTCAATACTGGTTGGATCTGTCGTATAATTTTTCGTTTTTTATTTAAATTTTTTTTTTTTTTTTCGTCTTTGTAATGAAACAGTTGTTTCCAGGCAGATCAGTTCCGATACCAAAAAGGTCATCGGTACATACCTACACTCTCAACCTAATATTTCTTTCGACTCACGACTTCTTAACTACGAAAACTTGACACCACAACCTCTTCTGAGAACTCTTAGGGAACCTGACGTTCCTCTAGGTTGGTCAGGTAAGATTTCCTCTAGTCAGGACCCACAAGTAACCTTCCTGACTACAACTTCGACTTTGAGGTTATGAAACCGGTGGACTACACTTCTTGGCTGAGTAAACTTTTCTGGGACTAAGACCCTTTCTAACTTCCGTCTTCCTCTTCCCCTGCTGTCTCCTACTTTACCAATCTTCCGTAATGGATGAGTTACCTGTGCTCAAACCCATTTGAGGTCCTCAATCACTACCTGTCCCTCCGGACCGTACGACACCAAGTACCCCAGTGTTTGTCAACCTGTGCTGACTCACTGACTTCACTTGACTGACTTTGACGACATGAATCGTTCAGACGTTAATCATAACAGAATGATTTATCTTAAATAAGTAATAGTAGTAATACAGGTTTAATATCTAAAGATGAACTAAAACGTGTGATATATTACGAATTTGTATTTATCTTTAAATAATCTACCTTCAAGTGATAGATAGACTTATGACTTGATAATCACTTAGAGTGATTATCACTCCAAGACTTATGTTTATAATAACTCACTATTTTATTAACGTTTTCTTATTATTATTTAAGAGAAAATATCAGACTGGTCCTACGTTTCGACAACCCCAAAGAAAGAAAGAGAGAGAGAGAGAAAAAAAAAAAAAAAAAACCTGATAAATCGATCAATCACTTACAAGAATATTAACCTAAAAACTTCGAATCATTTATTGAATTTAACATATCGATCAACTCCAAACCAAAACCTCAAAACAATAAAAAAAGACATTGTCTTTTGACGATGTATCTTAGTCTCATGAAAAGATATTAAATACAATGGTCATTTCCCTCTATTTAATACCAAAAGAGAGGTAGTGATACAGTCTTTTAGTCTAAAATAAATCTTGGTTAGTACCAAGTACACAATCAGTGAGTCAGTACATACTGAGAAACTCTGAGACACCAGAAATCGGGTGGTCCGAGGAGACAGGTGTCTTAAAAGGTCCGTTCTAATGACCTTACCCATCGGTAACGGAAGAGGTCCCCTAGAAAGGTTGGGTCCCTAGTGTGGGTACAGAGGACGTAACGTCCGTCTAAGAAATGACAGACTTGGTGGTATAAATGTTAATAAGTGTGTAAACGAACTAATTAAAGAGAGACTATGATACGACGTTCTAGAAACTATTTGAGAGAAAAAACCGAGTCAGAGGAGAAACTAACGGTTCGCGCATCGTGTCCTGGATCGTCCATTCCCCGTGGATTTTTATAATTTTATGAATTATTCATTAAATTTAATTTAAATTACGACCTTATTTCCATTACTAGTATTTTAGAAAGTCCAATCCTATCTATTAACAGTATATTAAATTGAGTAAAATGGTTTAAGTAAATATTATGTCTTTTACATCTTAGTGGTAGTTTAAGTAAGATTGTTCCAAGTTCATGAAGAGTGATTGAAAATGAAAGGGAGTCGGGGTTATACCCAATGTTAAATATGGATTTAATTAAATGAAAAATGAATACCAAAACTCACATTGAGGTTTATTAAGTTAAGACGTTCTGAATTCTACAGCAATCTGATGTCTGACCCCTATAACAAACAGGGTACGGTTGTTCACATTTCCCGATGAACCCGTTTACAAATACACCTACTAACTCTTGTAAAATAGATTTGTGACTACGGTTAAATTTAGTTACGATTTCAAAGTCCTCAACAAAAGGTGATTTTTTTAAAAAAAACAAATCATCGATCTATTCGTGATTAAATTATGTGAGAGTATAGGTTCGAGTCATTCCAAGTGTGTGAATTTTAAGTTTGTGTCTGTTTACACTATGATACAACACCCTTTTATATATTCATTACCCTGTTATTTAATTTTTAGTCTCTATGACAAATAGAGATTCTCCCAATTATCATAGTACTTCACTGAGGACTTTGGTAATTTTATACTCTCTACAAGATAAAGGGACAATCCATTTTACTCACAAACCCAGAAAATTTCATAAAAATTAATATTAACTAAATAAATATTAGTTAAGAAAACGTAAGTACTTGAAATGGAATTAATTTTTTTAATTTATTGATTGATGGGTGATATTAAAAACACCAGGACCGTTTTGTAGATAGTAAGGACATGTTAAAGAACCCTCATTCTCTTTTGATAGAACAAAACTTTTGAAGGAGTCAAGGAATCTTTATGATCTAAATTATACTATTACTTTCCACTTGTATTTTAGTGATTATTCGTACGACGAGACCCTCAGTGACAAGTCAAATTAGTTATATTCTCCTTTGGTTGACTATAATTTTTGTTTTTTTATTCAAGTATCTCCTACTATGAGAAGACTTCGTTCTCTTGTACTTTCTAATTGATACCTACGAACTTTCTCCTCAGTTTCTTTCAACCAGTTTTTATACACATATATTGACTCTTTTGATTTTTCTTCTATCCTGTTGGAAAGATGACCAAGATCTTTTAACACGTTTAACTTTAAGTCATATAAAAATATTAAGAAAATACATAAAAATTTTACCATGAAATATAATGTTATTATCTTTATGATATCACTGTAATTATAGAATTTATCAATATACACATAAAGAATACTTCAGTGTGCCTGTTATAATAAAAAACTTCACACGGTCGTTAAAGAGAACAAGACACACCACCTCTCTTTACATCGTGCTCATGTGTCGTAGCAGTATTTTATAGATTCCTGAAGACAACAAAAACCAGGACGTATAGGAGGTACCACATAATCAGTTACAAAATTTTATAGAATTCCAGGTTTAAAAGATATTTAATTCAGTGTTAGTGTATAACAATACTTATATATATATATTAAATATTTCATATTTATATTTAGTGAATACCTACTACGTCCATGAAGTATATTTATTATTTTTCTTCAAGAGTGTATCTATGTACCTCTGTTCGTATGGTTAAGTAATCCCAAAGACAAAGCAAAAGAAACCACATACACACACTTCTTTTAGTGAAATAAGATTGGTTAAGTGTTTGTCATCACAGTGTTTTCGACCTAATTCCTCCGGTATGTTTGTAGACAGGTCGGGGGTTTGAGTTGAGTGACTTGATATGTCCTCGTTATGGGAGAAAGTGACGCTACGACTTTGTTCCTTTGGTCATTATTATTTCATTTTGAAATTGACTGACAAAATACGAAATTTGAAAGTGATAGTTAATATAGAAATACTTTTTAATCGAACCGGTACTCTCTACTGGACGAGACAGAAGTTAAACTTGAAGGACTAATCCGTTTACGTAACCGTTTAGATAAAGAAAAAAAAAAAAAAAAAAAAAAAGTCATGGAGCGTTTTTTGGAAGTGTTTCGGGTTCCAGTGGGACTAGACCCCGTGAGACTTTGAAGATAGAGTGTTACCGTACCCGGCGACGACAGCGACCGTACAACAAACCCAAGAGACTCCGAGGACCACTTACTACAGTCCCGAACTTTCGAGTTGTAATGAGGAAGTGGTTTCGGAGGTCGTTACCGAGTTTTAAGATTAAAATTGAGTCAGAATTAATAAGTAAAGAGTAAAGTAACGGTGACCGACTCTCGAGATAAGAGAGGTGGTTACTACCACGGTAAAAGGACTCTGGAAGTTTAATGATGTAGGAACTTTATATAGAACCTTCTACGTAGGTAAGGTTTACTAGAAAAATAAAATTCGTGTAATTAATTCAACTATCATTTTCGATCTGATCAACGGACCATTACCCCATAGTATAATTAATTTAAATGTCCAAAATTACCCAATTGTATTTAAAAGAGAACATGAGACATTTAACATCAAAGAAGTCCAAAATCACTTCTAGAATTCTAAAAGTTCCTAACAAATCTCTGTGACTGGTACTTTAATCTCGTCGTAAAAAGGAGAACCATTACACCCATCTCCGTCTGAGATGACTTCACCAAAATCACTTTCTGATGACTGAAATGAAAGTCTTAATTATCTGCTTTTGACAACGTCCTCTTTGAAACCGATCAGGACTGTTAGGATAAAATCTCATTTATTAGACTATTTAATTTATTTTTCATAAATCTACAAATAGTACCACGAATAATTAATTAAATCAATTCGTAAAAAATTAATGGTTGATACACACACTACAAAAGGATCCTTATTCCCTACGTAGTCCTTTGTACTGTCTATTCTCTTTTTTGTTAAGTACGGAAATGTTTCGAACTTAAAAGGGGATTATAGTGGTACCAAAAATCCTTTATCATTTTTAGTATTAGGTAAAACTTTAATGACCCGTATTACGGGAGAGTGAAGGACTTTCTGACATAGTAAAGTAGACTGTAATGACTAGTTTGGGTCAAAAAAGAGTGAATAAACTTTAAGGAGTAAAGAATACATGTCAAAGATATACGTCTAAACACAAATAAAGATCTGTGAGATAGAGAAAATAAAATGAACAAAACGAATCACAAGGGTAACGTCCTATTTCACTAATAACATTTACAATCATACCAATCGAAGGTATTCGGAGAATAGGAAGAGGTAGTCTCCCGTCTGTCTGACTTTTGGTGTTAGTGTCTTTCGATTGGTTAGATTAATATACAGTTACTGTCTTTTGATTAGATTAGTGTACCAGGTGTCAGAACAGATTGAGTTGTTTTGATACTCTGTACGATACATCCCGGCGTATTCCACCTGCCCAGTACCATCTCTCAAAACTGTTTTACACCAGGTGACCTCTTCCCTTACCGTTTGGTGAAGTCATAAGGACGGAACTTGGGGTACTTGTCATACTTTTCCGTTTTTCTATCCTGTGACTTTTTACTTAAGGGGTCCAGTCAGCCATGGGTTATTCGATGACCTCTAGTCACCTTTTTATTGAGGTCTTTCTTACTTCTCTGCCGAGGTTTCGTTTTTGTGGTGGTTCAACACCTACACTTACCCTACCTTCGTTCCAGACTACGACATTTCTCGTTATAACGTATCCTTGGACCTTACAATCCAGGTACTTAGTTTCGTTTAACTTTCACCAGTTTGTCCTCTACCGTTCTCACTTGTAGCTGTAAAATCCTTAGTCACTAATTTTACCCGACCTTACCCACTTAAATTGAGTCTACTGGTAAAATAGAAGATGACACCCGTTCTTGGGAAATTTTCTTTACCTCATCGGTAGTACCAGTTGTTTTCTCAGATTTTACGTCCTGAACCTTCGTTAGAGTTTTTACTGTCTTACCAGAGAAGCAAAGGTCCCTTTTAGTAAGTCATAGTGTCATTCAGTTCAGATACGGGACTGGTCATTACAACTTCTTCGACTTCAACTTGCCAAGGTACTTCTAGACTTTCTGGAAGATCTTGATTGTAGGTTTTTTCTACAGGAAAAGTAATGTCCCCTGACCTTACGTTTTGATCCTTCAGTTCTTTGTGGACCTCATTGTCCGTTTAAACCGGAATCTCATGTCTTACTTCGTCCCGTTTCCGATTATCTCAAAACGGTTCTCTTGTATCACCAGTATCGTTTGTGGGAGAAGGTTGTTGTGTTCTCTTCTGAGATGTGTACTTGTAGTGGTCTACCAGTTATGACTTTAGTCTAACTGATGTAAGAAACGTCAGTTTCTACCCGTTCCAGATATGTCAGTCGTTTTTGTTCTGACTCTCGACTGACACCGAGTCTAGTACTCGAGGAATAACGGTTTAGGTCTGAATTTAACTTCTTTCATCCCTTTTGGCGATCTGGTAAGTCCATACTGGATTTAGTTTAGGGAATACTAATATGTCACCTTCACTCTTTATCTAAATTCTCTGATCTAGACTATCTGTCTCACGTACTACTGGATACCTACTCCAAACACTGTGACTTGTCCTCTGTCCCTCGTACTTCTAGGGGTTCTTTTTCTTTACATTTTTTCTTTTTTTTACTGACCCCTCCGGAATGTTTATCGACACTTTTCTTCTTTTCGTTTTTCGTTTCTCCTTTTCCTTTCCATATGGTTAGACCTACGTCTCAAGGTTTCTTATCGTTCCCCTCTATCCTTTCTGAAGAAGTCACTAGTCACGTTTCTTTATCTCCTTTTGTTGTCTTACCCTTTCTACTCTCTAGAGAAGTTCTTTTACTCTCTATGGTTCCCTTGTAAAGTACGTTTCTACCTGAGTTATTTTCTGTCTTTACCATACCTGGATGTCTTCGTCTTCCATAATTCTTCTCCACCGTTCTTATGTGTCTTCTTGACATGTTTTTTCTAGAAGTACTGGGTCTATTAGTACTGCCACACTAGTGAGTGGATCTCGATCTGTAGGACCTTCCGTTTCAGTTCACCCGGAATCCTTCGTAGTGACACTTGTTTCGATCATCTCCACTACCTTAACGTCAACTCGATAAAGTTTAGGATTTTCTACTACGATACTTTAACGATGTGAGTCATACGGTCTTTCAAACCTTTTGAGTCGTCACCGGTGTCCTGACCTTATCCAGTCAAAAGTAAGGTAAGGGTTTCTTTCCGTTACGGTTTCTTACGAGTTTGATGGTGTGTTAACGTGAGTAGAGTGTACGATTATTTCATTACGAATTTCAAGAGGTTCGGTCCGAAGTTGTTATGTGATTGGCACTTGATGGTCTACAAGTTCGAACAAAATCTTTTCCGTCTTCTTGGTCTCTAGTTTAACGGTCGTGGACGACCTAGTGGCTTTTTCGTTCTCTCAAGGTCTTTTTGTAGATAAAGACGATAACTAATACGGCGTTGGAAACTGACAAACCTAGTGTTGTTTGACACATGTTAAGACTTTCTCTATCCTTATGGTCTGGTGGACTGGACGGAGGGCTCTTTAGACATACGTCCTTCGTTGTCACTCTTGAGTTTACCTTGGTGTCTGACCAAGGTTTATCTCTTTCTTCATGTAGTCCCGACATATACAGTGGGACGGATAAATTGAATATACGTCTCATGTATTACTCTTTGCGACCCGACCTACTTCGTGTTCGACCTTAGTTCTAACGGCCCTCTTTATAGTTATTGGAGTCTATACGTCTAAAATGGTGGGTATACCGTCTTTCACTTCTTCATGATTTCTCGGAGAACTACTTTCACCTTTTCCTCTCAATTTTACAACCGAATTAGAGTTGTAGGTCTTTTGATTCTATTACCATAGGTCATGGTAGTAAAGTACCGTTTATCTACCCCTTTGCCACCGTCTGAAGTAAAAACCTCCGAGGTTTTAGTGACGTCTACCACGCACGTCGGTATTTTAATTTTCTACGAATGAGGAACCTTCCTTTCAATACTGGTTTGATCTGTCGTATAATTTTTGGTCTTCGTAATGAAACAGTTGTTTCCAGGTAGATCAGTTCCGACACCAAAAAGGTCATCAGTACATACCGAAACTCTCATGGTTTCGGTATGTACCAAACCGAAAGAAACCACGTTTCTTTCTACTCGCGGCTTCTTAATTACGATAACTTGACAACACAACCTCTTCTGAGAAACTCAGGGAACCTGACATTCCTCTAGGTTGGTCAGGTAGGATTTCCTTTAGTCAGGACTTATAAGTAACCTTCTTGACTACAACTCGACTTTGAGGTTATGAAATAGGGGGACTACGCTTCTCGACTGGGTAAACTTTTCTGGGACTAAGACCCTTTCTAACTTCCACCCTCCTCTTCCCCTACTGTCTCCTACTCTAATAACCTACCGTAGTGGTTGAGCTACCTGCACTCAAACTCATTTGAGACCCTCAAACATTACCTGTCCCTCCGGATTACACGAAGTCAGGTACCCCAGTGTTTCTTAGTATGTGCTAACTAGATGACTTGACTTGACTCACAACAATCACACCGAGAAGAGATTCTCGTCAGTAAAGTAACGGTAATATTAGTGGACTGAGTTTAGACCTCGTCTTAAGTTACATACATAAATAAGGAGATTTTATATATAAGGTCTTCCTTTCGCTTTTCACACTTAACGGACTCCTACACAGAACCTCGTTCTCTACTATAACCACTATTCCGAATTTTTACCTGAAGTTGTAAAGAGAAGATGGTTAACGAGAGAAGATCAAAAGAGAGAAAATCTAAAGAGTCGGTGGAAAGGGAGTGGAGGTTGGAACCCCGAAGTAGAAAGTCGGAGAACTTAAGAAAATGACAACCAGAAAATAAAACATACATTTAAATAAATCAAGACAGAGTTGGGAAAGTTTTGCTTCTTAAATATAGGAGATTCTTACACTTCACGAAGGGACCACCGAGTCGACCATTTCTTAGCGGGACGTTGTGTCCTATGGACCCAACTCTTCTAAGGGATCTCTTCCTTTTCCGATGGGTGAGGTCATAAGACCGGACCTCTTAAGGTGACTGACACATCAGGTGCCCAAATGTTTCTCAACCGTGTTGACTCGTTGAAATTCATTACACTTTCAAGAAATGTCACTCCTACTTAGACACTAATCTTTTGTTGTTTTGTTTTGTCTACAAGGTTAATAGTTTTGGATGACTAAATCTTTTCTGTCTCATCCCTCCATCACCAACTATTCACCCTTATAGTACTTAGTATGTATTGTTTTCGTAGAAGAAGGACTAGAATTTATGTTAACTTTCTTGTTTTATAAAAGGACGACGTATATTTTGTAACAGAGTCCTCACGAATACTATACATCCTGTGGAATACACTGTCCGTATAAAAATAGAGATAAAATGTCAACTTCTATGACTCAAGACTCTCTAATGTGTTTAACAAACTTCAATGTTACAATCATTATACCGTCTAGACTGGAAAAATAAGTATAGACTAAGTTTCGAAAACTTGTATTACGAAATATACGGTATACAAAACTATAGACTTTTTAGTCAACGGGTGATGTAATTGGAAATCACATTTCAAAAGAAGGTACATGAATTAAAGACAGAATCATCTTTTATGAATCGTAGATTACCTACATTAAGTTATTATAATCTTTCTATTTGTATACAGATTCCATTAATCTGGAACTAAACGGTGTAAGTATCTGTACATGTACACCATCAATCAAAATACACAGTTGAACCGATATGATTTTATAGGTCACTAAATTACTTTGTCAATAGATCCGTAACGACATTTTCGACAAACAACTACCACACTTGTACACCAACACACTATTGCTTTTGTCAACTAAGACTTACTTCTTATCATGGGAACTATTACAGCCGTCAGAAGAAGTTAGGCAACTTCCGGATTACTCCTTTTCGACTCCTAAAGTCCTTTTCTTTTATAACACAGTGTTCTGGCTTGGTAGTTGAAGAAGTACTCAAAGATCGGACGATCGGATGGATTTTAAAAGTCTGCACGGTCGACGATGAGACGTATCCGACAATTTTATTTGAATATAGTTATAGGTAAAGGTATAGACATAGATATACTCATCTATGCATACGTTAATATATATGAATGTGTTATACTATAATTACACATATATATATATATGTGTGTGTGTTTGTACAATGTATCCATATCTATATATAATGTATATTTAATACTTATTTATATATACATATATATACATATATCTGTGGGTATAACTATAAGTAAATATACAATGAGACCTCTTGAGACATACTATGTCCTGGATTAGTCTACCCAATTATCATATTTTGTAAAACGGGATGTTGTTTTTAAATCTCTACAGAAGACATAGATGATAATGACTTTGTTTATTCCTGTAAATTTTTAATATAATAACATAATCTCTTCACTAAATCCATCATTAAGGTCGAACTTGTTTTTCTTTTTATTAGATTTCATTATAAAAAAAGAAAAGTCTAGTATTAAGGATACCCATTTTAAATAAGAGTTTCTCAAATCATTAAATAATCGTTAACTATTAGACATTTATACATATTAAGTTAACACTTATGAAATCTCTTTATACCTAAACCCTCTAAAATATATATATACATTTCATATATATATACAGACACAAATATACATTTTAGTTTGTATTAACACTATCAACCTTGATTATACTTTATTAAAGAACAATTTAGTGAGGAGTTAATATTCCATTAAAATTCATTCGTCAAAATCTAAAATAATTTACGAAGAGATTAAATAAATGATTGATTAGATCTCTTTTTCATATCGATATTTTTAGTAGTATCTTACGGACCCTTCAATAAAGTCAAGTCAAGTATTGATTGGGGTTTAGATTACGTATATGTGTTGTTTATATTTGTATCTATATATGTGACATGTTCGTTACATCACTTATTTTATTTTCCTTAATAACAAGATAAATCTCAAGTCTAAGTTCCTAATGTCATACATGAGAATTCCGTTCCTGTGTGACACGACTGAGTTTTGACTTGAAACAAGTGACTATCATATTCTTTCATCGAGTGTACTAAACACAAACAAATTTTATTTTAGTGTTCTATATAGTAATTTACCTAAGGATTTTCTCACTGAACTCCATGGTGATGTCCAAAAACAACTTTATTTAACGAAAGAGTGAATTAAATTCATTAAGTAAATTATTACGTTCAGTAAGAAGTTTAGACGATACGATCCAGTTATAAAAATCCAAGTAACATCGGTGTGGTACTCAAGTTTATTTTTATCCTTCTCTGGTACCCATTATTAGACCATTTACCACTGTCACCGTCTCCATTACGAGGGTTTACACCAATAATCAGCTACAGTGCACGATGAACAAAGGTGCAGTAAAATGTAAATCACACGATCTTCTTCGGTGAAACCTTATTTCCTGAGAACCTAAACGTGAAATTCTAAAAATAGTGGTGGTGAAGACAATATGTGTCGTAGGTTTTTTACTCACACTGAATTTAATTCGTACATTCCTTATAATCTTAAGAACTTCGTCTCGGTAACGTTTAGTTAGAGATATTTAGTTTTAATAAACCGATGTAAAAGTGTATACGTAAAGATAGACTTCTATTATATTACTATTTACATTTAAGTAGTTTTAATGTACCCCACATCGTCTCTATTGTATTATATTAATCTATATTGTAAATAGAAGTAAATCATAGTTTGTACTCGTTTCGTGTGTAATAAATTTTATAATTTCAGTGTTATTATTTGATATGAAGAGGAATTCCTTTTTCTTTTTACAAAGGGACTCTAAAGAGTTTAATTGGTAAGTATTTATTCTCGGTAGATTCCACAAAAAAAAAATAAAAGTATTTGAGAAGGTGGAACGGAATATTCAACTATCACGTCAGTAATTAACCTAATCTCGTCCTTAGCGGTCTACTTAATTGATGATATAATCTATTTGACTTTCAGTGTCAATGATACATCTTTTACTTTCCTCTATAGAAGACTACTTCTCAGAGTCCTGACGAACGTACTCTGACAAACGAACAACGAGAGAGAAAGAGAGAGTAAAGGTTATCTTAGGACTCGACAAACTCGGTATGAGACTCTATGTTCTAGTGATTTGATACGTCTCCCTCCTTTCTTTTAAAGGTCTTAAGTGACTATTCCGTCGTAGATGTGATTATTATGTACCTGTTTTATTTACTGATCATAAGTATTAATTCGAAAAGTCTGGTAGTATTCCTTTAACAGGATATGTAATAAACTAGAATAAGGAGACTCCAACGTAGACTGACAGTGAACTGATTAACTTTAAGATGACTTGACGAGTGTCAACCCTCTGATGTCCCTTAGTCGGTGACACATAAAGATAATCTGATCGTCTACAATATACCCAGTTATATTCGTACTGTATTTTATCTAAGAAAATTTTGTATAGTGTAATTGGAGACTTTCCAAGTCCTATTACTCGATTATTTTTTATAATTAAAATAAAAAGAAGTCCTGCACAAAATGTTCCAGGTTACAGACTACGTAATTTATATGTATATGTGTGTGTGTGTGTGTGTGTGTGAGAGGGAGAGAAAGAGAGAGAACGGGGGTGAGAGAGGGAGTGTGAATTTTGAGTAAAAAATTTTAAATTAAGTAAAACTTCAACCATTATTTTTGTTTTTATTCGGGAATTATAGACTGAAAGCAGAGTAAAAAAACGAAAATAAAATTAGAAAGGGTCAGACATGGTTCCACAAACTACATTTAGAGTACAAAGTCTAAATCGAGTTTAATAAACTATACGTTTCAATCAATTTCTACCTCTATCCTGGAGACTTTCATGTAAAGAGGTACTTTTGTTGTGGTGGTGACTGTTGATAACAGTTTTGGTTGTGAAAGATCTTAATACTTTTAATTGGTTTTCGAACATTGTTAGGTCTCTTACTGATTTGGAATGAATTTTTTTATTTTAACTTCGTAAAATTGAATAGAATAAGGGTATAAAGAGTAGAGTTACCATTGGAACTTTTAGTTGTCAAAACATTCTTTCCATTGATACTTATGGTCTTTGAACCGTCAGTATTATTTACCGTTCTATTCAAACCTCTCCTAACAGTAGTAAACTGTACCGACCGTTAAGGAATTCTTCAAGGTAATAGTCTAATAACAAAATGAACTAGATTGAATCTCTATTGGAAACAAAGTAGAGATAAACTTTACGGAAAAGACAGTCATTGAAGGACTTTTGTTAGTCGTCGTCACCAAATTGTAGTGACAAGTGACTATATAATGGGTGACCCCGATTGTCAGAATCGGAAAAATTTGATTCTGTGAGACAGATTTTACTCTAAAGGTATCCATCGAACATTTTCGAGACTATATCAGAACTCCTGTGTTTCCAGTGTATATACACGACGATTCAGCGAAGTCAGTACAGACTGAGACACACTGGGGTATCTGTCGTCAGGTAGTCCGGGGCGGTAGGGACCCTAAGAAGTCCGTTCTTGGGACCTCACCCAACGGTAAAGGAAGAGGTTACGTACTTTCACTTTTCACTTTCAATTCAGCGAGTCAGAACAGGCTGAGAATCGTTGAGGTACCTGACGTCGGATGGTCCGAGGAGACAGGTACCCTAAAAGGTCCGTTCTCATGACCTCACCCACGGTAACGTTTGGATACACTTACATGTCCTTTTGTAAGTCTTCCCGGATTTAAAAGTGGACACAGACTGGAACTCCCAAAAACTTTTGTCTTCTCAATCTCAACATTTAAAGAAGGACCTTGTAATTTTCGTTAGGAGTGTCGGACGTCTCAAGGATCCACTTCTGACCCTCTGAATGACCAAGTTTCATAAATTTCTATAGAAACAGACTAGTGATAGATTGGTGATTTAGTTAATTCATATCTGTCATTTCGTAGACAGGCGTTACGCCCTCTGGGACCAACTAGGGACCCGACCCTTCTAGGGGACCTCTTCCTTTACCGTTGGGTGAGATCATGAGAACGGATCTTTTAAGGTACCTACCTCCTCGGACCACCCGATATCAGGTACCCCAGCCTTTCTCAGTCTGTACTGACTCACTGAAGTGAAAGTCACCGACGTGAACAGTTTATTATCTCTACTATTTCTTAATCAGGTCCTTAGTACAATTTGTTCATTAATAGTAGTTATGTGATGATGTTACTGTTGTTCTCGGTTGTTTTTAGTGTTTGAATTTTTTTTCATCCATTTTATACTAAGGATACCTATGGGGTAAGCTAATAAATTTTACAGGTCACAAGTTGTTGTTGTTTTTTGTACTTTGTGTATTTCTTTGTCTTTCATACCGGAAATGTATTCCCCCTTTTTTCGTTTCTTTCGACAAAGACTCCTTAGAGTCTACATCTTGCATCTTTCTCAAATTATTCGATAATATTTTACAAGTTTATTGATTTCCCTCATATAGATCTTTTAATTTCATTACGAAATTATTTATCTCTTGTTGTTACTTCTGTATTTTTTGACTTTGTCTTATTATGTCTTTAATAACTCAACTCTACATGTTATTGACATTATTTTTGGTGATCTCTTTAAATTGTCGTCCGAACTTAACCGTCTTCTTTCTTTGTCGATTGGACTTGTATATAAATAATTCCAATAGAACGGTTTGTCTCTTTATTCTTTTCTATGTCTGTCTGTTTATTTCAAAGTCTCTGGACTCTCTGTGTTAGTTCATACGGTTAGATAAACGTTACCTTTAGAGTTTCTTCTCTTCTCTTTCTACGTCTTTCAAATAAACTTCTTTAATACCGGTTATTTCAGTGTTTAAATCACTTATATTAATTAGATGGGTAAATCTTTAGAATCAGAGTTTCTTAATATATGACACAACGTAGTCTCAACTTGACATTTTTGTCTTAGAACTTTCATTGTCCTTTATCACTAAGTAGTTTACTCCCTGAAAGTAACTCTAATCACCAACTTAAGAAAAGTCTTTAGTACTACTGGTCTCCGTATCATCCCGTCTCAATTTCACGATTTCCCTTTTTATTCTAACAGTTGATTCTTAAGATATATATCGTTTTGATAAGGAGTATATACTTGTTCTTCAATAAAAGTCTAGTCGTTTTTTACTCTCTTTAGTAGTGATCATCTTTAAAAGATATTATTTATTACTTTTAGGAAATCGGACTTAATTCTTTCTTTTTTCCCCGTCCCCGCCCCCCTCTTGTGATGTGGTACCAAATTGAGATGTGATTTTTTCGCGACCATTTCTATTGATGTACCAATCGATAATTTTTTCATACTTGTAATATAAATGTTAAGAGGAGAAACTATATTTCTGTTGATATATTTGATTATTTATATTTTGACATAATTACCAAATATTACATATTTTCTCTTCTCCCGTTGTCTCTTACTCTACCAACTTACCGTAGTGGTTGAGTCACGTGCTCAAACTCGTTTGAGGTCCCTCTATGACTTCCTGTTCCTTCGGACCGTACGACATCGAGTGCCCCAGTATTTCTCAGCCTGTACTGAATCTCCCACTTGTTTTCTACATATTTCTGTATTAAATATACCGTTATCATCGTACTTTCTTCCTTCTTCTCAATATAACCTCCTTGTAACGAATATGATACCTTTGATTTTCACTTTCACTTCAACGAGTCAGTACAGGATGAAAAGTGTTGGGGTACCTGACGTCGGATGGTCCGAGGAGTTAGGTACCCTAGAAGGTCCGTTCTCGTGATCTCACCCAAAGGTAACGGAAGAGGTTGATACCTTTGGTTCAACTACAATTAAATTCGATCTAACGAAATTTAATTTTATAACTGATAATACCCTAGTGGCTGAGTTACCTCTACTCGCACTCTTTTGAGACCGTCTACAACTTTCTGTCCCTTTAGACCACACGACATCAGGTGTCCCAGTGTTTCTCAGTCCGTACTGACTAGCTGACTTATTTCCCTAAGTCAAGTCAAGTCAAGTAAGCGAGTCAACACTGACTAAGAAACGATGGGGTACTTAACGGTTGTACGGTCCGGAGGGACAGGCAGTGGTTGAGGGCCTCAAATGGGTTTGAGTACAGGTAACTCAGCCACTACGGTAGGTCGGTAGAGTAGGAGACAGCAGGGGAAGAGAAGGACGGGGGTTAGGGAGGGTCGTAGTCCCAGAAAAGGTTACTCAGTCGAGAAGTGTACTCTACCGCTCATAACCTCAAAGTTGAAGTCGTAGTCAGAAAGGTTACTTGTGGGTCCTGACTAGACGAAATCCCTAATGTACATCCATTAATTCTTTGAATTGTCATATCATTTCCTTTGTACCTTTAATTTTACTGTAACATTTCTATCATTTGACCGGTATTCTGATTAAGTGAAGATTGTGTTCAACGTTTAAGTCCCCAGGTGTTCTGATGAGAGTCGAACTATTAAGTGATATTCGGGAGTTTCTTGAGTGGTTTTCGTCATCATGAGTGAAGATGTCAAATAATCGGTATTTCTTCCAACTTGTGACTTCTTTACTACGAAAACTTGTCACCACAACCTCTTCTGAGAACTCACAGGGATACTTTTGTTCCGCTAGTTCGGTCAGTTAGGATTTCCTTTGGTTAGGACTTATAAGTAACCTTCCTGACTACGACTTCGACTTCGAGGTTATAAAACCGATGGACTACACTTCTCGGCTGAGTGACCTTTTCTAGGACTCAGACCCTTTCTGACTTCCCTTTTCCTCTTCCCCCGTCGTTTGCTACTCTACCAATCTATCGTAGTGACCGAGTCACCTGTACTTAAACTCGTTTGACATCCTCTATCACCTCCGGTCTCCTCGGACCACACGACGTCACGTACCCCAGTGTCAGTCCGTGTTAAATCGTTGACTTTTTGTTGTGTCAGATAATGTTGTTTTCACTTCACTTCAGCGAGTCAGCACAGACTGAGAAACGCTGGGGTACCGGACATCGGATAGTCCAACGAGGCGGGTACCCTAAAAGGTCCGTTCTCACGACCTCACTTAACGGTAAAGGAAGAGGTCTCCTAGAAGGTCTGGGTCCTTAACTTGGGTCCAGAGGGCGTTACGTCCGTCTACGAAATGGTAGACTCGTTTCTATTTCCAATTTTCATTGATTCCCTTCTCTGGGTACCCCTTCTCAGGTCCTTAAAAAGTTTATATTTCGAGGGTCAAAAGGAGAGGGTCGTCAGTATCTCACGACTGAGAATCGTTGTTGCACATCGTCTGTTATACGTACCTAGTTACGGTTGTTTTTTACTAGTGGCCTCCGACCCACAGGTCTCAAAAATAATTACGAAACAGTACATCTATACTGACTGGTGTACACACCCACTAGAAACGGAAGTCAGGGAGGTCTTCAGTTCGACTGTGAAGTACTAGGTTTAGGAGTGTTATTTAGTGTAACAATGACAGAAGACGTGTATTTGATTATATGAGAATAGTCCGGTCAGTAAGGTTCCCGAATCTATAATATAGGTTCCTTGATTCTCGTCTCTCTGTCTGGAGAGAAACCATTTTAATTAAGAAAAAGTATGTCTACATAGTATTTTATAGAGACTCGGATTGAGTTTCCTCCTGTCAGTTGATGTTTAACCGTGAACGGTACCACAAACGGTAGATTGAGAAGTTCCTAATTTAGTACCCGACGACGTCAACGACTGGAAGTTATGGGGAACTTCCTCAAGTCCCAGTTCTCGTCTTCACTCCGTAACACATGAGTCCCGTTTTGACCGTCTTGTCCAGAAGTCTCTCAATCTATTGGAGTCCTCGACTAAAATACTCGGAATAAGAATGTAGAGGAGTATAGATCTTTTCGTGATTTTAGAAAGTACCACTGTTAACAAAGAATACTGATCATCTTCGAAGTACTCTGGTCGTCTTTAAAAGATGTTTTGTACACACAAACTAACATATACGAGGGGGAAATGGTTTTAGTGTTTATATGACAGACAAGGGGGAAGGAAAAACCTCATCAAAGAGTCTTGATAAATTCAACGACAGAGGGTCCGACGTCAGCAGTAAAACGCAGTTTATTTTGAATTGAGTGTTACGAGTGTAACACGTAAAAAAATTCAACTGTTGTCATTTCCTTCTTGTCTCTTTTTTACTACATTCTGTGTATCTTTTGTGTATCCTTTACCAATTCTATTTATGACGGAAAAGTCATTAATTTACATTTACCTCGTTTGTGAAGTTCATTTTCGACCTCTTACCCTCTTGTTAATTTTTGGTAATATGTTGATATATGAGAAAAGATCTCTGTGTGAAAAAGAAGATCTCTAAGTTTCCAAGTTTCTAATATGTATTTTCTACCTATTCCTATTTGGTGTGTAAGTCATTTGTCTTCTCCCAACAGTACTGATATAATTGTGGTCTGGAGTGATTATAGTATCTGAAACACTGTCTTTCATAATTATCTCTACTTCTTGTATAGGACAAACTAAGTTGAATGTACTTTACAGGTCTTATTCTTTTAGATATCCCTCTCTTTCTACTAATCAGTAAAGGTCTCCGATGTCCACTCCCCTTTCACCTCACACTGACGATTGTCCATACCGCAAAAAAACCCCTCCCCCCAATTATGGGATTTAAATTTACCGTCACTACTACATGTTGAACGACTAATATATTTTTTATTACTTAAAGTATGAAATTTTTCCACTCGAAATACTATACAATCAATGTCGAGTCACTTCTATAATACTTCTATATTACGAATTTATAATGATAACGAACTTACATTGTAAAATCTTTACTCACATTAACAATGTATACAGACGAACAAAAGGTTATACTAGTGGTTTATTGAGAAATCCTTTGTTAGAGACCTAGAACTCATATTAAGGAAACATTCGACAGAAAAAATTCCCTGATAGAAGTTCCCCTGAATAACGGAGAACACTAAACAGGAATGTCTGTCATAAAACAAATGAACAAAATTCTTCTTACATTCATATATTTAGGGGTTTCCACCTAAAGTTTAACCTACCACCAATTTAGATGTGATAAAAAAAAAAGAGAAACGACACATTTATAAAATTCGGTAAGATTGACGAGATACGTCATTATAAAATAGGTGTTATATTCCATTATGGATAGATCTCGAATCAAAAGGTTTCGAGACCCATCAGGAGATTTGACGACACATAAGATACTTGTTCAGAAAATGACCTTCTAAATACGATTATGATAACTTAATCAAACCCAAAAGAAGGGATTTTACTCACTCTCTAAACCTCAAAAATGATCGGACTTTTTCGATAAAAGTTTCTTTCACTATAAAAACGAATATACGAAGTCATTGAAATTTAATTCCGTCACCCCTTAAATTTTACGACCTTTTTTTCGAGTCGTTCTTTATTGTTATTTTCTGATCGGTGTGCTTTCGAAACGTTTCCTTCGGCCACCCTATATTAATGATGAGTGTAATAATAGCCTCCACCCAATACACTCTCTCACCATTGTAGTCTATCATCCTTTCAGTTACTCCGGTGTCCTAGTGTTTAGTAATCCTTTTTGTAGGGTAAACGTGTCCAATAAGAAACATACACAAAAAGTGAACTTCTTGACTTTACTTTAAATTTAGTCGTAAAGTGTCGACGGTATAAAACGGAAATATATTATAAATCTGGGAATTAAAAGGTATTTCTTCCTTCAATTTTTAAGTGAATTTAATGTATACTTTAGGAATAAAACCACTGACAAAACAATACGTAAACACAATTTACATCTTCAAAAAAAAAAAGGGTTAAAAAATGAATCTCACTTTATTACATCGATGGTACAAAACCTTGTCTTTTTGTCCCTTTTTTGGTATATTATAAGTGTACCATTCTTTTTTTTCCTGGATTCATGATTGACGGTACTCTTAATAGGAGAGTAATAGGTGTATGTCTTTTATCCTGTTGTACTCACTTTACTACTTTACTTTCAAAAGTCAGTAACCCGTTGTCCGTCACTTAAGACTTCCTTTTCCCTCGTTCTTTGCATTCAGAGTATAAAAACAGAAACGGAGTCGAATGACGGGCTCCGTCAAAACTTTACAACCTGTTTTTTCTTACTTCTTTCTACTTGAAATTTGGGTACCTTGTTGAAGTTCATGTGTCTGTATACTTTACCCTTTGGTTCTTCGTCTCCTCTCTCTGTTTCTTGGTCCTGTTGAAAAAAACAGGTGTGAAAAATCAACAAATCAACAAGTTAACACGGACTGAGAAACGTTGAGACACTGACGTCGTGAGATCCGAAAGTGTGAAATTTATATATGTAAGTACACAGTTGATGGAGTTATTTCGACCTTTTTAGTCTTAGAAACGATTCTAGTCTTAACTTTATTATTGTTTCTAGTCAATCACTTAAAAGAGTAGTAAAAGAAGACTGTATCACTAATCTGCACTAGACTTTTACCTTTATGCATAGTTTCTTCCGAGAGAAACTCAAAACTCAAAAGCGACGACGACGAGAGACTCAAAACTCAAAAGCGCATCAGACTCAAAAGCGACGACTACGAGAAAACACAGGGACTAAGTAGAACTTTACGTTTCGAAGGATGTGTCTTAAATAGCCCTACTGCACAGAGTAGAAGATGAGAGAGTCATAGACCTTGGAGTTGTGTCCTGAGTTTTCGAGAACAACTCGCATTCCAATCCATTCATTGTCGGTGAGTCTTACACACGGTGAAGTATAGAAACGAACGAACCCTCCACTTCTAAAGCACGACATTACCTCTTTCGGTCGGGTTCAGAACGAAAAAGGATCGTCACACCGATATGTGAATGGAGGGTCGGGAGACTACAAACGAAGTCCTCGTAGTCATACGCGTTAGGTACCGATGAACGTGGAACTGTAGTTTCCCGTTTTGGTACCCTCTGTGGACGAAGGTCGGTGTCCAGGAGTTGTAAGAAATGAAAGACCCCTATTTTTCGACCGTCATCCGTAGAGTCCACCAAAGGTTCAGAGTTTTCGTACCTGTACTTGGACCTTACGAACAGAACCACATGTTTTGTTGGATTCAGATTTCTCCATGACAATTAGACCGATCCGTCAACAATGGTCACTTGGAAATAAAAGATTTCATTTTACTCCTTAACTAATTTTTTTTTTTTTTTTGGATGATGGATTAGGTTACAATACTACTAAAGGGGAATACANCGTAGAGTCCACCAAAGGTTCAGAGTTTTCGTACCTGTACTTGGACCTTACGAACAGAACCACATGTTTTGTTGGATTCAGATTTCTCCATGACAATTAGACCGATCCGTCAACAATGGTCACTTGGAAATAAAAGATTTCATTTTACTCCTTAACTAATTTTTTTTTTTTTTGGATGATGGATTAGGTTACAATACCACTAAAGGGGAATACAAAAGAAGGTTCCCAAAATATCCAGAACGACAATGTGAATCCAGTAATTAGACATGAATCAATTACAAACATACTCCGCCCTCCATCCCCAGGTCGAAGTAAGAAAACGTACACTAATTAGGTCGAAAAGGTCTGCGTAGACAACTTCTCTGATAAGGAAGAGGTGACTTAATAGGACCACGAGATCAGTTTCTCCTTAACTGATAATGACACTCCCAAATAAAGACCTAAGAGTCAGATAAAGTAACTAAACACAGAATACGGTTGTGGTGTGACAAAATGAGTTAATTACTCCGAAACGTCAGTCAAAACTTTAGTCCTCCCCGTTCAGAAGGTTAAAACAAAAATAAAAAGTTCTAACCACACTTATAGGACCCAATAGAAGAAAATAATTTTTATTTTAATTATATATCGGGATAAAGTCACCGAAAGTTAATCCCTAACACGATTCAACGAAGTCAGTACACTTGAGAAACACTGGGATTCCTGGCATTGGACGGTTCCGAGGAGACCGGTACCCTAAGAGGTACGTTCTTGTGACCTTACCCAACGGTACGGAAGGAGCTCCCCCGGAAGAGTTTGGTCCCTAGTTTAGGTGTAGAGGTCGTCGAGAACTTAATGTCCACCTAAGAAATGGTGACTCGGTGATCCCTTCGGGGTTAATCCCCAGTAAACAGGGGTTAAGGTTCCCATGAACCACCATAGACCTCTGTACAAACCTTAGGAATAGATTAATCAATTTTATTAGTAAAATTAAATGACTTAACAACAATTTCATACTAAAAGGAAGGCACTTTCTTGACTCTCTCTGAACTTCGTAATTTCGTGTACCACTTTTGTCACGTCAAGGAACTACTACCCGTTTCTCCCATAAACCCCCCGTGTGAAAACAACTACCTCGATTTACATACGGAGTGTCGGAAAAAGAGTAAAATCCAATGTAGAGGTAAAATCCGATATAAATTTATGAACGAATAGAAGAACCATAGACCCCTCAATCGTCAAGAGTCTCATCTTCAACCATTCCCACCGGACCACACATAGTCACTGGAACAACGACTCACTTCGTAGACCCCGAATTCAGAGGTCTCCGACGATATCACGGGGTTGAAAATCCTTGGTCCCCTCAGTCATCCACCCACAGTGTCCTTGTTTGAACACCCAACGACCCTGGATGTTATGTCCGAGATCGGACCTTAAGACGTAGAAAGGGTCCCCTATCAAGTCCGAGACAACCATGATAGGGGTGACGTCTGTCCGTCGATAATTGTCCCCACCGACCGATAGTCCGAGGGTGAGTAGGAGGGTCTTCGTCAGGGAGATCCTCGTCTCCGAAGACATGTCTCCGGATCAGGTACGTGTTCCTTCGCTGGTGGGGTAAAGAGTTGGTCCCCAACTTAACCCTACTGGTCCCGAGGAAGATTCCAGAGTTATTCCTGTCTAAAGAACCTTTTGATGGTTCAGGGAAAAGGGGTGACAGGATACCGGAGTGTTTCAGATCTAGAAGGTGTTCCCCATTACATTCCCACCTCCGGGTCCTCTCGAAGCAAGGACGAGGTCCCTACGTCTGTCCGGGAGACGTGAGTCCTCACTAGGACTACCAGGGATTCTGGGTGTGACGAAGACCCACAGTTCCTTTGATTTGTTTTAGAGTCCAAGGATATTAAGAGAGTCACAACCTTTCTTACATGAGATATCACCTTATATCCTCTAGGATCACTGAGTCTTTCTTACGTGGGGTACCACCTTATACCCTATAGGATCACCGAAGGTATATTATTGTTCCCCAAACTACATCCAGTATGGACCTACCGGATCACCAAAAGGGATGAAAGAAGTTGAATAGGGACTTAAAACGTTATTCCTCGAGTATTAGGCTCGGTGTCAGTCGAGGGCCAGAACAAAAACGACTGACATATCTCGGTAGAAACTGACGTTTCTTATATTAGTCAGACTAAAACCATAACTGGTAGACTACTACGGATACACATGTCAGTAGTGAACACAACAACCTTCTCCCACAAACGATATTGGAACATAAAAGAACTGTTTTAACAATCGAAAACAGGGGGAAGTAAAATATGAGGTTCCGGTTTAAACGACCAATGAGGTCCATGGAGAACTGAAGGATAAAACGTAAGATTAAGGGATACTACTTTCCCCGTAGAAAGACTTCTTGATGTCTGTCTCCAAGCATTGTAACATACCTTCCACCACTGGTTTCTTTCTGTACATTCTTCCGTTTCACCAACAGACTCCGCTAATATGATTTCCGACTCTTTTTCTTCTCTTCGTTTTCCGTTCCTTTTCCCCTTTTCTATATGGGTCGACTTACGTCTCAAGGTTCCTTATCGTTCTTCTTTATTCTTTCGTAAGAATTTACTTGTTACGTTTCTTTGTGTCCTTTTGTTATGTTACTCTTTCTCATCTTGAGAGAAGTTCTTTTAATTTCTATAGTTCCCTTTTAAAGTGCACTCTTACCCGTGTTATTCCCTAGCCCTACCATTTCTGGATTGTCTTCGTCTTCTTTGACTCTCTTTCACCGTTCTTATGTGTCTTCTCGATATGTTTTTTCAGAATTACTGAGTCTATTGGTGTCACTACGTCAATTAGTGGATCTCAATCTGTAGGATCTCGAACATCAGTTCACCCGGAATCCTTCGTAATGATACATGTTTTAATGACATCCACTACCTTAAGGTCGACTAGATAAATTTTAGGACTTCTGTAACGACAATTTCACGACGTGAGTTATATGGTTTAAACCTTTTGAGACGTCACCGGTGTCCTGACCTTTTCCAATCAAAAGTAGGGTTAGGGTGTCTTCCCGTTACGGTTTCTAATAAGTTTGTCATGTTAACGTGATTAAAGTGTACGATTATTCCAATACTAGTTTTAGGAAGTTCGATCGGAAACCGTTGTATACTTGGTTCTTGAAGGTTTATATTTTTAATATAATTCTCCGTCGCCTTGGTCTCGGGTTTAACGGTTGTAGAAAACCTAGTGTCTTTTTCGTTCTCTTAAGATACTTTTGTAGATGAAGACGAAATAACTGACACGATTTCGGAAACTGACCCACCTAGTGTTGTTTGACACCTTTTAAGAATTTCTCTACCCTTATGGTCTGGTGGAATGGACAGAGGACTCTTTGGACATACGTCTAGTTCTTTGGTGTCAATCTTGGTCTGTACTTTGTTACTTGTTACAAGTCTTAACCCTTTCCTCATACAGTTCCGACGTATAACAGTGGGATGAATATATTGAAGATACATCTCATGTAGTACTCCTTACGGTCGGTCCTACTTCGTGTTGGACTTTAGTTCTGACGTCCCTCTTTGTAGTTGTCGGAGTCTATACTTCTACTGTGATGGGATTACCGTCTTTCACTTCACCTTGATTTCTCGTAGAATTACACCCATATTCTCCTCTCACTTTTTCGACCGAATTTTGAGTTGCAATCTCTTTGACACTAGTACCGTAGACCAGGGTAGTGAAGTACCGTTTACCTTCTCCTTTTTCACCTTCGTCACTGTATAAAATAAAAGAACCCAAGTTTTTAGTAACTCCTACCACTGACGTCGGTACTTTAATTTCTTGTGAACGAGGAACCTTCCTTTCGATACTGTTTGGATCAACCGTATGATTTTTCTTCTCTGTAGTAAATGGTTATTTCTAGACATGTCAGTTTTGATACCATAAAGGTCAGTAGTGTATACCTACACTCTCAACCTTGTATTTCTTCCGACTCGTAGTTTCTTGACTATTAAAGTTTAACACCACGACCTCTTCTGAACACTCCCAGGGAATTTCACACTCCTCTAGTTTCGTTAGTTAGGACACAACACGAATCCGTGAGTCAACACAGGTTGAGAAACGTTGGAGTACCTGACATCGGGAGATCCGAGGTGACTCTAAGAGGTCCATTCGTATGACCTCACCTAACGGCACCGGAGGGAAGTCCCCTAGAAAGGTTGGGTCTCTAATTTGGGTCCAGAGGGTGTAACGTCCACCTAAGAAATGGTAGACTCGGTGCTATTTTCGGTGGTTTGTTAGGATTTTCTTTAGTTGGGACTTATTAGTGACCTTCCTGACTACAACTTCGACTTCGAGGTTATGAAACCGATGGATTACACTTCTCGACTGAGTGACCTTTCCTAAGACTATAACCCTTTCTGACTTCCGTTTTAGATTTCCTCTAGTCAGGACCCACAAGAAACCTTCCTTACTACGATTTCGACTTTGAGGTCATGAAACCGGTGGAATACGCTTCTCAACTGAGTAACCTTTTCTGAGACTACGACCTTCCTTAACCCCCGTCCTCCTCTTCCCCGACTGTCTCCTATTCTACCGACCTACCGTAGTGACTGATCTACCTGCACTCAAACTCACTTGAGGCCCTCAACCACTACCTGTCCCTCCTGACGATGACGACGACGACGACGTTAAGTACCCCAGTGTTTTTCAGCCTGTGCTGACTCGCTGACTTGACTTGACTTGATTAACTTCCGTTTTCCTCTTCCCCCACCGTCGCCTACTCTACCAATCTATCGTAGTGGTTGAGTCACCTGTATTTAAACTTGTTTGAGACCCTTTAACACTTCCTGTCCCTTCGGACCTCACGGTGTCAGATATCCCATCGTTCACGGTCAGTACTGAATTACTGACTTGTTGTCCTTTCACCGGAGTTAGAGGTCTGGGACGGTGTACACCCCAAACTCCCCTAGGTTCTAACCACATATTACCACCCATTGGAGTCCCAAGATAATACAATCGTGGACCCTAGATCTGGTGTAATCAGATATTACGAAGGTGAAGTGCGTTCCTAAACAGTAGATAAAACCTTCTTCTCAATACTGGTTGGATCTATCATATAAGTTTTCGTCTCTGTAATGAAACGGCTGATTCCAGGTGTATCAGTTCCGATACCAAAAGGGACACCAGTACATACCTATACTCTCAACCTGACACTTCTTCCGACTCACGGCTTCTTAACTATGAAAACTTGACACCACAACCTCTTCTGAGAACTCTCAGGGAACCTGACGTTCCTCTAGGTTGGTCAGGTAAGACTTCCTCTAGTTGGGACCCTAAAGAAACCTTCCTTACTATGATTTCGACTTCGAGGTCATGAAACCGGTGGAGTACGCTTCTCAACTGAGTAACCTTTTCTGAGACTACGACCCTCCCTAACCCCCGTCCTCCTCTTCCCCTGTTGTCTCCTACTCTACCGACCTACCGTAGTGACTGAGCTACCTGAACTCAGACTCACTTGAGGCCCTCAACCACTACCTGTCCCTCCGGACCACACGACGCTAAGTACCCCAGTGTTTCTCAGCCTGTGCTGACTCGTTGACTTGACTTGACTTGACTTATCATAAGAACGGACCTCTTAAGGTACCTACCTCCTCGGACCACCCGACGACAGGTACACCAGCGTGTCTCAACCTGTGCTGACTTCTCTAAATCGTACGTACGCACGTATGTTATCAAGTTGATATCACAACAAGGATTATATTTTTGTAACAGTATAACAAGTTCCATAATTAGACACTAAAACTTCAGTTTACTTCTCTCTAGTGGAACTTAATGTATGTTTTACGTTCTGACACAAAGGGACTAGAGAACCGTCTTGACGTTTGATATGTGAACGAAAGTAACACTACGTGTTGGATCATCGTCGTAAGTGTAAATTCATGTAAGTCTAGGGTGGACAGAGGTTAGTAGTTTCGGAGGACTATAAATGGTTTTCCTGGACAGTAAATGTTTTACTTTTTAACGGAATACAGTCAAACACTGTCGGTTAATATATTTATTTATCGGTCAGTATCCTTTACAAAGTGAACTGTCATTTACCGAGATGAAAGATAAAGTCTTAAAATGGTATGTGTGTTTTTCATATTCCTGGTATAGATAAATATCAATAGACCTCATTCATCCGAACCATCGTGTCATTAGTAGTGTTTCTTGACTAATGGATGTTATTATTTACCACTATATGTTTTTGTCTTCTCCTTTACGTATTGTCTAAATTACGATCCTGAAAACGAAGGTTGGTACTACCTAATGGTTTCTGACTTAACAGGGGTCACGAAAGTTTGTGATTTTTTGACTTGTCTTCCATTCTTTATCACTGAAAGTATATGCACTGTTATCCATTCCGTCCAGACACTAGACACTCATTTCCCTTTGTTTCGTCCACTCGTAACACGTCCCTCCCTTTGTGTTTATCTTAGGTCTCTAGAATTAGACAACTTCCCTAGCTATAGTATTAAGTCCCCATCCGATTTTGTCTATCTCGACCCCCCTGTATTATAATCCTTTTTTCCTCAATTATCTATAAGTTTCCCCCAAGAAGTTCAAAATCGACTCATATTTATACTGATATATATTTTTGTTTATTGTGTTCCCGTCTTTCTTTTAGTGAACTTCAACGTCCTACTAGTTGAGGACCTCGAGTGTGTCCCGACTCTCTTAAACGGAAAGGTAGTCGTCTTGTCTTTCTGGAGGATTGGGTGTCTAGTAAGTTCTGAACTCTTTCAATAATTTAATTATCTCCGAATTAATGCAGGTATCATTGTCGACTAGACATAAGTATGATTGTTTAGCATTTCGTTCGGAACTTGTCTAAGTTAACTATACTTATTGAGTTGACGTAAGGTTCGTTTTAGATTGTGATAAATCTCCATATGTTGTTTTAGGTAGTGAGTTTACGTTCTAAATGTTTCAAGTCGTTAGTTAGTGAAAAATGGTTCCTGTCATTCTGAGGATGTATACTTACTGAAGGTAAAAAGTACTCAGACAAAAGTGATGGTTAGAACATGAGAAGAATAATGATATTGAAACGTTATATCAAATTTTAGTTTTTCGTACTCCAGAGATCAAACAAGAAGAAAGAGTTATTAACGAAACAGATAACGCCCCGAAAACACCAAGGTTTTTTCAATAAAAATTTTATCTTTTTTTCTAGATAAAATCAAAACCTGAAAAATCGTCCGATTTTAAATGGACTTTGTATAAAAGGTAAGTGTAATTTGAAGTAAAGATTATGTACTCTTATAGTCTAATAGTCATAATAGTTTTTAAAAGACACCTTTTGTAGGGTAGGTGATTATATGAAATTTAATTGTATAGGTAATAGTAGTATTATAAAAAGAAGCTAACGACATTTTTTGAATACGGTCCAAAGTTATACATCGAAAATATTGTCATGTAGATGTTGGGAAAGATAAAAATATATATGGACAAAACCTCTTCCGTTACCGTGGGTTGAGGTCATGAGAACGGACCTTTTAGGGTACCTGTCTCCTCGGACCATCCGACGTCAGGTACCCCAGCACTTCTCAACCTGTGCTAACTCGTTGAAGTGAAAGTGAAAAGTGAAAGTACGTGACCTCTTCCTTTACCGTTGGGTGAGATCATAAGAACGGATCTCTTAGGGTCCCTACCCCCTTGGACCACCCGACGTCAGATACCCGAGTGTGTCTCAGTCTGTGCTCACTTCGCTGAATCGTCGTCGTCGTCATATGTAAAATCACCTAGCCATTCACTCTTAAATCTTCATTTAGTAAACAAGGAGAGTGTCCAGACCCCTTCATTATCTCAGTTTATCCAGACATACTGTAACTTAGGACACGAAAGAGGTCTCGTGATAAAATGTAGTGACGATACAGATGATTTCGTTTTGTCGACATATTAATAAAAGAGTGTTTCTGTCGATAAACGTTTGACATTTTCACGAAGTATAAAGATTAATTATAATCAGGTCGTTTGTGAATATCTCCCAGGTGTTACAAGTTCGTAATAAGATTAACGTCATTTAATGTCACCAAGACCAAATGCGGAAACTGATTAAACCTTAAATGATTACTTGTCGAATTGATAATTTCATGGTCTTAGTATTCTGTAATACTTTTTAATTAAGTGGTGGGAGAATTTATCAAATAACTGAGAATGAATGACCTTATAGAATGAGTTGTTCCTTTTATATTAGTTTACTTAGTACTTTATTCTGTAGTATACTCGAAGTAAAAGGGATTGTTAAAGATTGTAAATTTTAAATTTTTAAGAAAAGTTAAAGAATAAGACTAATAGTTAGGAAAGCCACTTTATTCTGTTGTTTTCCACTTTGTTCGAGTCCCGATATACACTAAACAACAGATAGTGTTATATAAAATTAACGACCGATTTGTAGTGAAGTACCGTTTGTCTACACCTTTGTCACAGTCTGAAATAAAAAAACCCGAGGTTTTAGTGACGTCTGCCACTAACGTCGGTACTTTAATCTTCGTCGAATGAGGAACCTTCCTTTCAATACTGGTTGGATCTGTCGTATAATTTTTCGTCTCTGTAATGATACAGTTGTTTCCAGGTAGATCAGTTCGGATACCAAAAAGGTCACCAGTACATACCTACACTCTCAACCTGATATTTCTTTCGACTCACGGATTCTTAACTACGAAAATTTGACACCACACCTCTTCTGAGAACTCTCGGGGAACCTGACGTTCCTCTAGGTTGGTCAGGTAGAATTTCCTCTAGTCAGGACCCACAAGTAACCTTTCTGACTACAACTTCGACTTTGAGGTTATGAAACCGTGGACTACGCTTCTCGACTGAGTAAACTTTTCTGGGACTACGACCCTTTCAAACTTCCGTCCTCTTCCCCTGCTATCTCCTACTCTACCAACCTACCTTAGTGGCTGAGTTACCTAAACTCAAACGCATTTGAGGTCCTCAATTACTACTTATCCCTCCGGATTACACGACGTCAGGTACCCCAGTGTTTCTCAGTCTGTTCTGACTCGTTGATTTGACTTGACTTTGTTTCCATTTTTTAGTCTAAAGTACCCAGAAATTGGGTTACTCCGAAAATGTAAATAAGATGTCTTTCGACTAAAGATCCTCTTTACCTTATAGAAAAATAATTTTAAAGAAATTAGAGGATGTCCAAAACGACAATATATATATAACTATTAACTAGAATTAAGAGTACATATGTAAGTTGGAATGAACCTTAGTTCTTTTTTTTTTTTGAAGTTATTTCTTGAAATTTTTTCTTTTATTGTGGAATGTAACTGGACACCAATAAAGTGAAAAGTATTTATTGGGAACCTATCGTCTAAAATAAATTAAAATCTATGAAGGTAGTAAGTTTTCAACACATGGATATTTATAGATTTGATTTGTTCTTTCATCGTTATAAAGAGAGTTCAGGAATAGAGGTTGTACAGTCTCACGTCTAGTTCTCTCTCGATGTTACTACAAACTGATAGTGTAATATAAAATTTCGTGTCTAAAACTGGCTATAAAATTTACATTCCTTAGTAGGATCTTATAACTCAAGGACCTTAATTTATAATTCTTGTTCATATTTTATTATAAAGACTTTAAAATTAAAAAATTTATAAAATTTCTTACACCTTTTTAAACAACCACTCAAGGAATACAAGTGTTGGAATAAAAACTACGTGTCTGAAAACTGAGAAAACTTGTCTCGTATGTGTCTCAATCTCTTATGTAAACTTACGTCCGATATGTAGAAAAATAAAACTTAACACCTTTTTTGTGTATTTTAAATGGTTAAATTAGTAGACTGTCTTGGAGTTTCTCTATAGACATATGAATACCAATATCGTCATAATGTTATCAGTTCTCTATCTTCGTTGGGTTCACAGGTGACTACCTACCTACTTATTAGTTTTACACAATATGTGTTTGACACTTTATAATAAATATCTACATATAGTTTCTTTCTTTCAGGACATATACCTACTTGGGACTCCTGTAATATGATTCACTTTACAATCAGTGGTTTTCATTTATCACATAAAAATTTCATTCTTAAATTACTATAACAAACTTACTCTTTTTTAAACGTTAAAAGTGACTCAAAATATCACGGATTCTAACGAAGTATTTAAATTTTTTAATATTTGAAAATTCCATTACTTTTGGATTCTATAGTCTACGGTCGTATGTATTCCTTAAAGGTCCGGTATTTAAGTCGTAAAATAGGTTCAAACATATTCATTGTCTTTGAATGAGTCTTAAGTGTTACCCCGTATTATACGATCTACGGAATCTACGAGAGAGTAAATTACGAGTAGTAAATTACTAAATTAATCAAAATAAGTGAATTGAAATACGGACTCTTTCGACTCTGAAGTTTCCAATTCATTGACCGGATTCTAGTTTATCCACTCCAACCTCTTTTGTAAACAAAATGAGTTTCGAGTACAAGAGTTTGATAGTTCAATATAACGGAAGAAGTCGAACATAGATCTAGTCAGAAAATACATAAGATGGTCATTGACTTTTATGTACTCAAAACAAATTCGTCATCAAATTTACCAACTAAAACTTACAGAATAGGAGGACCTATCGATGGAAACTCGTAACATCGAATAAAATAAAGAAATCCCGTATAATTTTTTTTCACGTATGGAATATTATTATTATTTAACGACCCCAGGACGGGGCCACCTAGGTCCCATTAAGCTTCGCCCCTACCGCACCGTTCCTTTTTGAATAAATAAGTCTTTATATTTCTCTCTAATCCTTCTTTATCACATCATCCTTTTAAATCACCTCTTTTCTCCGACTTATTGAACCAAATACACCTCTTGATTATTTTAGAGTCCTGTTCTCTAAACGTGGTAGATGTAATCCAGTGACCGCGGGCAAACTTATCGCCTCCCACGGGGCGGAACCCGAGGGAGCGAGTACCTAGAATCTTCGGCCCCGTTCATTCATCTGTACCGCTCGGAGGTGCGGGATCTACCCTTAAGTCGGACTTTTATCTCATTTCTTCTGTGCCCCCTTTGGTCAGGTCACTGACCGGTTAGGAGATAACAGACCTTTCCGGAATATATGAAAACTAAAATGTATCTGTAGTTACCTATTACGTTTTAATACGTCACAGTTGTCGGGACTGAGAATAGTTCTGGTCTGAAAGAGAGACGTATGCATCAACATATGTATTCGGAATCCACTAAATGTAGTAGAAGACCGGTCTCCCGGTTAATTGTAAAATGTCGGGAAAAGACTATTCCCATTATCACAACAAGAAGGGTTTCAGACCACGGTGAGAGTCTTTCGTGATTTATTTCATTGTAAGAATGTATCGTTCCTGTGTTGTTAAATATTGTTACTTTCTTCATGTCATTAAATATTGTTTCTCTTTTCATTAATTCAGTTTTCAGATCATAACGATTGTAGTTTTGATGATATAAGGATAAAGACGTAGGGTAAATGTAACTAATTATAGGAGGGTCCACGGATTTTCTATTTCCTATACCTCCGGACCACCGTTTGTAATTGAGTCGTTACCTTGAGAAGTGGTTTGATTAAGAATCGAGATTTTCCGAGATATAGAAATTCTACAAAATTCGAAACACGGAAAGTGCCAACCCCCAACGTTTGTTAGGTGTTTAGGTGTTTAGCATTTCAGGTCCGTCTGGACAGTCTATTCAATCTTTCGGTAGTTTCCCCAAATTCGGCTCTGTAAGAAAAATATACGTCCTCTGACAATTGACTTCGAGACTTAATTGAGAAAGGTCTCTTTTCCACCATTACAGTCTTCTCATATCATATCGTCTGTCATTTGTCTGTCTAAAACCAAAGACCCATCTACGAGTCTGTCTCCTGGGGAACTCTGGACTAAGCGGAACAGGTAGTCCAGAGAAACGTACTGGAACAGTACTCACCCTAGAGAGCACAACCGAGACCCGTTATTTAACCATGATAAAGAAATTATACGTTGTTTCCATAGTTCTCATACTGTTTCGAATTTTATATCGTAAACTAGAATTAAATAAACGTTTATAATTGTCGTTTGTGAAAATTTAGTGAAGAGATACAGTCCTTATCAGTACGTATACTCACACACACACACAACAATTATGGAGGCATTATGGAACCTTTAGTATTTCGTGGAGTATTTTCATATTTTTTATGAATCCATAATTGTTGTCTATGTGTTTACGTATACATAAGGACCGTTTATTTTTTCACTATTATATATCTTGTTAGTATCAAGATACTTGCTTGCTTCTCTGATCCATAGTTGTAATAGAGATAAAATGTCTATTCCTTAGTCTCCGTGTTTCTCGAATATGTATGCTTCTTTGACCTTTGGTCCTTCCCGGTCCTAAATGTGGGTATTTGAGACTTGGTTCCGAAACAAGAATTGGTCAATAGATTTGTAAATTACGATTTAATGACAGAAAAAGTATACTTCGTAACAATACCCAATTTACACAGGTGGGTTTTAGGAATACAACTTTAGGATGCAGGGTCATAAAGTCTCACACCGGAATAAAGTTCCATCCTAGAAATACCTCCATTAGTTCAATTTCACTTCAATGATACCATCTAGAATTAGACTATACTGATTACAGGACTAGTTTACACACGCCCGTGTGACCGAGTCGATACAGACTGAGAATCGTTGGGGTACCTGACGTCGGATGGTCTGAGGAGGCAGGTACCCTAAAAGGTCCGTGCTTATGACCTTAACCAACGGTAACGGAAGAGGCTCCTGTAGGAATATTTTTCCTCATAAAATCTGTGCACACATACACACTACAACGAAACTAACACAGATTGAGAAACGTTGGGATACCTGACATCGGGTGGTCCAAGGAGATAGGTATCCCAAGAGGTCTGTTCTTATTACCTCATCCAACGAGAATGAAGAGGTCCCCTAGAAGGGTTGTGTCCCTAACTTGAGTGTGAGGAAATTCAGAGGACGTAACCGTCCGTCCGATAAATGGAGATCGTGGTGGACCCTTCGGGTTTCGCTTTCATAATCAGTATGTCGACACAAACTGAGAAACATTGGGGTTCCTGTTGTCTGACGATCCGAGGAGACAGGTACCCTAAGAGATCCGTTCTTATGACCTCACCCATCGACAAGACAAGAGGTCACCTAGAAGGACTAGGTCCCTAGTTTGAGTCCAGAAGACGTAACATCCGTCTAAGAAATGGTAGACTTGGTGGTCTCCGACTCTGTGTATTTCTCTCTTCTGTTGTACTTGTCTGTATCTCTACTGCTAATTGTTCGGTTCTTCTCTCCGGACTTTGTCGAGGAAAGGAGCAACGGAAAATTTCCCTGGTTGAGACGACTGTGTCACTATTACCTAAAGATCGGAAGTCTTAACACTGTTGTTTAAAAACATCAAATTCCGTAGAGTAGACACCAAGAAACGATACTATCGAGATCGTTTGATTATTTTTTTGGTAATGTTTTTTAACAGTAATATACATTATAATATTTTGATCGAAATTATTGGTGTCGATACGTAAGATCGACTTATGGACGATAACGTTCTAATTTTTTAACCATATGTATAATGTCCCTAAGAGACTACCGAGTCTATCATTTCCTAGACGGACGTTATACCCTCTGGGTCCAAACTAGGATACTATCACTATCCTAGTCGTTATAGTCTGTAGAATTACCTTACAAGCATAATCTTTCCACTCAGTACAAATAATAATACATCAAACCCCGAGACTTTACTAACTTTTTGTCAGAGTATACACACCTTTCTTAACGATAATAATAATAACTTTCCATCGGGTATTTTACATTAATAATCCGTTCGGTATAGACTACAAAAAATTACTAAAAGAAATGTAACAAGTTCCATGTAAGATGAGTGAATTTGGTCTAGACTCCATTCTGAAGCTCTCTGTGTATAATCGGTCACGAATGATATTTAGTATTGTCTCCACCTTATGGTCAGTCTGTACTTAAAATGACGAAATAAATGTTTGAAAAAACTTCTGCATGGTACCCGTGAGGTCATACACTTACGATTATCAGATTCAATACGATCTTAGTGATGCCAAATGATGATGAGAACTGTAAAGTTTCTGAGAACGAGGGAATAACCATTCGTTTATTCTAAAAAAAGACGTAAAAATCCTTTACAATTTTTATTCACTTTAATTTAATATACTAAATATTGTTGACTCCTATTATACTTTATTTTTATAAAGAGCCCCAGTTTATTAAATACGTGTGTAAATACTTTTGACCTAAAGCGACTACCGAGTCTACCATTTCACAGACGAATATTACGACCTCTGGACCCAAGCTAGGGACCAAGTCCTTCTAGGAGACCTCTTCCTTTACCGTTGGGTGAGGTCATGAGAACGGACCTTTTAGGGTACCTACCTCCTCGCACTATCCGATATCAAGTACCCCAGCGTTTGTGAGTCTGTGCTGACTCGCTGAAGTGTAGATAAGTGTAGTGTACTGTTGACCTATAGACGACTCCCATGACTTGTTTTTTTGTTAACTCCCTTTGTTTCGTTTTAGGAAAATTAGAAGACTATTTCAGTTTGTCTAGTGGATGTATAAAGGGGATCCTAACAATTTGAGATGTCACCAAAAATAGTAGTATGACAACCACTTTCGTAATGATATTTATGTAATAATACCCTAAGAGGTAAATTTTAATACCTCCCTTCCTAAAAATGTATGTTTTACTAAACGAAAAATTTCTTCTAGAATAATCCATCAGTACAACACTACTTCAATTTATAAACAAATTCATAAACCGTTACTCCGACGTACGTCGTTCTAGGACCCTTAAGAGGAGGGGGAAACTCTTAAAGTCGTACCCTCCCCACACAGATACGGAGATGAAGATTGAAACGAGATGTAACTTGGTATAAAGTGACTATAATTCCGTCCGAGAGTGAAAAATGAAGAATTCTGACTATAATCCGTTGGACTCCCTACTTATGAAGCTTGTTGAACTGTTAATGTCTTGTAAGAATTTTATACATATCTAAAACTTTTCTTCTATTTACATATCTTCTTGACTTCTTTATTTCAAAGATGACTTTATACTTTTTAAAGGATATGGAAACTGTTTCCCTTCTACTAATTATCAAACGAAAAGAACATTGCTTGTATCACTAACACTCTTATTATACATGAGAATTTTTAGACGTTTACGTCCATAAAGATAGTCACATAAGTAAGTAAGGACGTAACTAATTCATACATGAATTTTCACCGAAACACCCTATATGAGACACTCAGCTCCCAATCTTCCACCGTTTGGAATACCTCAAATGTCAAACCATTAGATGGTAATTATGTCTTTTATTTTACCGGGTTAAGAGAGGTATATTACACTAAGTATACGGTGGGTATTACAATCAACCGGGATATTCTCTTTTAACACTGACAAATATCAAAATCCACTTAAATAATGTTTCGATGCCAAAAAGGTCATCAGTACATATACATACTCTCAACCTGATATTCTTTCGTCTCGTGATATCTTAACTACGGAAGCTTGATACCACAACCTCTTTTGTGAACGATAAAAACATGACGCCACAACCTTTTCTGAGAACTCTCAGGGAACCTGACGCTCCTCTACTTTGGTCAACTATGACTTATAAGTAACTTTCCTGATACGACTTCGACTTCGAGATTATAAGACCGGTGGACTACGTTTCTCGGTTGAGTGACCGTTTCTGAGACTGTGATCCTTTCTAACTTCCGTATTCCTCTTCCTCCACCATCTCCTGCTCTACCAATCTGTCGTAGTGGTAAGTTACCTGTACTTAAACTCGTTTGAGACCCTCTATCGTTTCTTGTCCCCTCGGACCACACGACGTCAGATACCCCAGTGTTTCCCAGCCTGTGCTAAACCACTGACTTGTTGTTTGAATTAGTTGGAACTAATAAAAGGGGGATTATCCCACGAGAATCAAAAGACTTCTGAAATTCAACGGATTAAAAGAGTGACATTGGTGGACCAAAGGAATCAGGTCTACAATTTAGGAGTAGTACTTACAAATCGTTACCTTGTCCAACTCACAATTAAATGAGGGAGAAAGTGACGTGTTACTAAGTAGTCATTTTACAAATAGACAAAGTACAACAACAAAGACAGAATAATAACCTAATAACTTACAATCTCTTCTAGAAAATAGAATACTAAAGATTTTTCTATACTAAAAGTGACATACACTTTCTCTGTCTTTGTCCCCCGATTCACATGTTACATAAAGTCTGGTTACCATCATTCGTCTCAAGTCAAGGAGTATCGTGAAGACTGAAACGATGTATTAATACGTCACTTTGACTTGTTCTCTACTCGAATTTTAGTAATCTGTGTACGGTACATTCATCTCAAGAAGCGACTCTCATTTTACTTATTAACTAATCTAAGAAGACTTCAGTTGTGACGATTATGACAAAAAGACCAACATTAAATCTCCTAAAAAACACATAAACTAAATAATTTCTGAAAGAAAACACAAAACATAGTTCTATTAAAAAGAATATTTTGGATTTTTATCATTTTATTTTATGTTAGTTATAAACATATTAATTTACTAATGAAAGGAGTTACTTTTTATATCAATATGACCTTAAGTGGTTTGATAAGGTTAGTTTCGGAAGTAGTTGAACGAGTTTCTATCTTAAAGTCTATTACGTATTTTAGGATGGTGTTTTGATTTCGATCTTCGGATTAATATAAACTTACATGGGACACCCTAGAGAGGGCACTGAATAAAAGGGTCATCAAAGGTATAATTAAAAATAAGTAATAGGGAAAAAGTGTATAAAAAGAGACTTCTGTACCCTCTTTTTCTATTATGTTCTTTTCGTTTGGAAGAACTTCTCAGAAGGTCCGAAGTATGTAAGTGACTTCTTGACCTTACACCTCATTAACTACCGGAGACATTTTGACCATAATTAGTCAATGGGACACGGACAGTCGAATTCCTGACTTTGTCCAAAAACGAAAACAACAACAACAACAACAACAAAATGAAAAATTTTAAACAAAATAGTCGAATAAACTTTGAGTATTAAGCTCAATCATAAAGTCTTGATATATTGGTCAACTAGAACTTATAATGAAAGGTCTTCTTTTCCACATTTAATAACGACTAATAATATTTTATTAATATGGATTGTTTTAATCTACAGTCTTAAATTTATGTCGAGATGTAAGACATGTTAAAAACGTATACGAGTCCTACTTTAGACAAAGAAGACTTATAAAATTCTGATGATAAAATGAGGACTCTTAGACACCCTACTAGAGACGAAAGTCAGTTTACGAATCTAACCCATTAGTTCTGCTTATATGTTTGTATTCACAGACTAAGTAGTCTTTACGAAAGTAATTTCGTCATCTTCTATTATTTCCGATTTTATTTGTCGATAATGTACTTCATGTTTTCTTGCCGAAGAAGACTGTCAATGAAAGATCTGACCTCGAAGTAAAGAACACCCAGAAAGTGTCTCCAAATACAGTCATGATTTCGAGTGATTTTAGCTTCCTTTTATTTCCAGATTACCATCCCTCTCTAGGACCGTCGAGAAAAATTACCCTTACACGTACAGAAGTAATATTAGGTAGTTAGACATACAAGATAACTACCCCGTGGAACGGTAGAATTATATTAAAGTTAAAGATTGTATAATCTCTAATTCCTATCAAAGCTATGAGATTCAACGTGTACCCATTACGTTAGGAGATTCCGAATAGACATTGGAAACAACGTTGACTGTATCACATCGGTACCTCGTGTATCTGAGAACTTACTATAACGAATGGTCTGGGTCATTTACGAATTCTGCACTCTCAACCTGGTTTTTCCTCCTACTCATGACTTCTTAACTACGAAAACATGACCCCACAACCTCTTCTGAGAACTCTCAGGGAACCTGTCGTTCCTGTAGTTTGGTCAGATAGGATTTGCTTTAGTTAGGACTTGTAAGTAACGTTCCTGACTACGACTTCGACTTTGCGGTTATGAAACCGGTGGACTACGCTTGTCGACTGAGTAATCTTTTCTGGGACTACGACCCTTTCTAACTCCGGTCCTCCTCTTTCCCTACTGTCTCCTAACTCTACCAACCTACCGTAGTGACTGAGTTACCTGTATTCAAATTGGTTCGAGGCCCTCTACCACGTCCTGTCCCTTCGGACCGTACGACGTCAGGTGTCCCAGTGTTTCTCACTCTGTGCTGACTCATTGACTTGTTGTTTTGGAGTGACTTCTAATTTTAATTTAGTACTTCGTCTGAATATAAATTCTAAACCCCTAATGTCTAAAGACCTAAGGAAATTACCTTTAAAACCAATTTTGTATTTGCCCGTGAAGGTGTCGACGTCCCAGTCAGACCTGTATTCTTTTATTAAGAGTAAATACGTCTTAGTGATAGACTGTGTCGTACTGACTAAGTGATAAAATAGTTCTTCTCTCTGAACTACTATCTATCAGCTCACACCATCAGTATGCCTAAAAGTAACGAATTAAATCTAAAAGGACTTCCTAAGAAACTTATCAACTGTATGCGAGTCTATATCTAGAGGACCCTTAGTTCATTTGAATATTTTTTATTACAAACGTAATCAAACCACTACATAAACAAAAACACATCTTGAAGGTACCAGTCCCTTTATCATAAAAAGAGATGAAACTGTTTAAAAGAAAACCGAAGGAAGAAGTAATTATAAATAATCCGAAAAATATACACGGTAGTTCTCTATTTATAAAGATCCATTCATCGTTATTTTTTATATTTAGACGGAAAAGGGGGACTATATACTGGGGTTTGTTGAATGTGTTTACGATAAAAAGGTTTTAAGGAGTTGTCTAAACTAAGTTAGATGTGGTGAAAGATTAGGAGACCACCGAGTTTACTATTTCTTATACGGACATTACGTCCTCTGAACCCAAGTTAGAGACCCAACTCTTCTAGGGGACCTCTTCCCTTACCGAGAGGTGAGGTCATGAGAACGGACCTCTTAAGGTTTTTGTTTCCTCGGACCACCCGGTATTAGGAACCCCAACGTTTCTCAGTCTGTGTTAACGTACTGATTGTCAAAGTGAAAGAAATTATTATATAAATTACGAATGAAGGAAAAAAAGACTTTACAGAATAGAAAAGATGTACCAGATTCAAGTCAATGTCTGTATCTACAATGTCGTTCAACAAAGATAACGATATAATAAGAGAAGAAGTATAAATATTATTTCAGATCCCATATGTCTTTTTATGACAAAACATAAACAAAAACATAGGAATTAATGAAATCTACGTACAAACAAGCAAAGGAACTTAGACTATTATTCGAAGAATTCCTATCCATAATACAGAATATAGAGGCCATAGTAGTTTTACATTTCGTATAAACACAATGTCCTATTTGGATTACTTGTGTATACAAAGTGAATTTTTAAAGTCATCGTCATAGGAGTTTACTTTAAAACTGTCGACAAGAACCGTTTAAAGGTATTCTAATTTCAAAAAGACATATAGTCATCAATTGACTAACATATTTAGGAGTGTTAGACAGGAGTTATAAAACCACTCACATTTCTACTATTTTTTCTCTTATGTTACGGATACTGTTTACTTTATGACGGAAAGTATGGACATTTGTTTCATACAGTGTTATTAATTACGAACGTCGGGAGGTTGCACTCGTCTACACGGGTCTTCTTGAGTACTTCTTTTCTTATGAACGGTAGATTGTCGGTGGTCTGACGTCGGTGAGGGATGTCACTCGGGACACTTTTGAGTCCTACACTTTTGTGTTTGGTCTATACGTGTGGACTCCACGTATAGTTGAGAACTAAGAAGGGTATACATCTTTTCACGATTTAAGGAATTGAACCTTATAGACTAAAAGAAATTAATTTTTATCATAGAACTGTAAGTCTTGTGAACGGGAAACCCCGTTGGAAGATATATTGGACTGAAGGGGATAATGGAGGAACCTCGTCAAGAGAATCTCAATTAACTCTACGACGGAGGGTCCGAACTTTAGGATTTTCAATGACCGCTTATTTTGTATTGAGAGATGAAAATCTGACTAAAACAACAATAACAACAAATCAATGAGGCAGTACGGGTTGAGAAACACTAGGGTACCTGACATTGGGTGGTCCGAGGAGACAGGTATCTTAAGAGGTCCGTTCTTATGACCGCACCCAACGGTAAGGGAAGATTATTACAAAATCAGTTGTGGATTTTATTTAATAACACGATCTATAAAAGATTAAGAGTGACGTTAGGTGAGGGATAATAAAGAATATTAAATTATACGAAGTTCTTCGACTAAATTGAGTAGAACGTAGTTAATCCGAAGTACACGATATCCAATACACAGTAAAATCAGTATTCTTTACCCCCTTTCCCGTCCAGTTCTCGTATATAGGGGAATCAAGGAGAGGACTATCCAAATTTAACTTTTATCGACAAAAAGATAGGGATTCAGGTGTCTAGGGAAAATGACAGTTTACCGGGTAAATTAAGTCGAGATGAAGAGGGAAGTAAGATCTAGGATAGAGAGAGAATCATATTAACCCTGATCTCACCACTTGGAAGAGTCGATAACGATGGAAACGTAACAAAGGAGACTGTTAAGGAGTATTTAAGATGAGAATCAAGTCAGCGAGTCGGTACAGGCTGAGAAACACTGGGGTACTTGGTGTCGTGCGGTCCGGAGGGATAGGTAGTGGTTGAGGACCTGAGGTGGGTTTGGGTACAGGTAACTCAGTCACTACGGTAGGTTTGTAGAGTAGAAGACAACAGGGGAAGAGGAGGACGGGAGTTAGAAAGGGTCGTAGTCCCAGAAAAGTTTAATCTGTCGAGAAACGTAGTCCACCGGTTTCCTAACCTCAAAGTCGAAGTTTTAGTCAGGATGGTTATTTGTGGGTCCTGACTAGACGAAATCCTACCTGACCAACCTAGAGGAACGTCAGGTTCTCTGAGAGTTCTCAGGAAAAGTAATATCCCCTGACCTTACGTTTTCATCCTTCAGTTCTTTGTGGACCTCATTGTCCGTGTAAACCGGAACCTTATGTCCTACTTCGTCCCGTTTCTGATTATCTCAAAACGGTTCTTTTACGTGACCAGTATCGTTTGTGGGAGAAGGTTGTTGTGTTCTCTTCTGAGATGTGTACCTGTAGTGGTCTATCAGTTGTGGTTTTAGTCTAACTAATATAAGAAACGTCAGTTTCTATCTCTTCGAGATATGTCAGTCGTTTTTGTTCTGGTCCTTGACTGACACCGAGTCTAGTACTTGAGGAATAACGTTTAAGTCTGACTTTAAATTTTTTCATCCCTTTTGGTGATCTGGTAAGTCCATACTGGATTTAGTTTACGGAATACTGATATCTCACCTTCACTCTTTATCTAAATTCCCTGATCTAGACTATCTGTCTCACGGACTACTTGATACCTTACTCCAAGCACTGTAACATGTCCTCTGTCCCTAGTTGTGGTAGGGGTCTTTTTCTTTACGTTTTTTCGTTTTACTGACAGACTCCTCCGGAATGTTATCGACACTTTTGTTCCTTTCACTTTTCGTTTCCTCTTTTCCTTTCTATCTGGGTAGACTTACATCTCAAGGTTTCTTATCGTTCCTCTCTATTCTTTCGGAAGGAGTCACTAGTTACGTTTCTTTAACTCCTTTTGTTATCTTACCCTTTCTGATCTCTAGAGAAGTTCTTTTAATCTCTATGGTTCCCTAGTAAAATACGTTTCTACCCGAGTTATTTCCTGTTTTAAGATGAGATCAGAAACATTTATTTAAACAGGGAAGTAGTTTTACGGGAGTTAATGAGATAACATGACGGAAAAAAGAAACGTCTGAGATTTTATGTGTAGGAAATTTATTTCCTACTTATTCACTGATATTAGATGGAGAAGTTATGAATCAGAACGGATACAAAGAAAAGTTTCTTTTGTAGACATGAATTATAGTCATGTAATAAACACCATTCGAAATATCGACTACTACGAATTTATTTGTATTAAATGAGTTACAGTGTAAGTTCCTCCCTTTTAAGACAAGTCTAACTGGAAGACCTCTTAAAATACTTAAATTTTTATATATATAACCGTTCTTTCGTTACAGTAAATGGTCAAAGATTTTATCCGTAATACAAGAGACGAAAGAATTCGGATATTCTGTCGGTTCACTTTTCTAGAGTTTCACTGAGCTGTTTTACAACCTTCGTGGTATACTTTCTCAGACCAACTGTAGGACAGTACAATTGAAATAGAGATGTTACAGTCTACAAGAATAAGAGGACATCAACTATATTCTTCTAATTCCACGACGTGCTGTCTACCAAAATTTTTCACGTATGATAAGGTAGACCTGGGTTCTCCTTTTCCGTTTCAGTGGGTCTTGAAAAGTAGATTTTTAACGTTACTTTCCTAAGAATTTACACTTAAAATTGTGAAGTGTTTTCTTAAGGTGATTTTAATATCACTACCAGTTAAAGTCAACAAAGGGTTAATATTTGTAAATACGATGGACGGTAGATCTATTCTAGTCCAAAATTGTATCTTTTTCAATTTGAATTTTTCAAGGTCTGATTAAAATGTCGTCATTAAGAGACGAGGAAAGGTTAAAAACAACATCGGTGCGGAAGACCCTTTGTTTGAGTAAGTCTTCCTGTTACGTCTGTCATCTCACGTCAAATAATGTGACCGCCCGGGTTCTTTCTCAGAGGAGCATCGGTTCCTGGAACTGGTCAAAAACACTTTTGGAATATGTGGGATTCTCTTACACGGGTTCGGGTGGAGGGGTTTAAGGGACTTTGATCAGACTTGTTTTCTTTTTCTTTCTATGTTAGTTTCAGTTGGGTACTAATTATACGGAATTTGGAACCTTCTTTACAATACTGGTTGGATCTATCGTATAAGTTTTCGTCCCTGTAACGAAACGACTGATTCCAGGTAGATGAGTTCCGATACCAAAAGGGACACCAGTACATACCTACACTCTCAACCTGACACTTCTTCCGACTCGTGACTTCTTAACTACGAAAACTTGACACCACAACCTCTTCTGAGAACTCTCAGGGAACCTGACGTTCCTCTAGGTTGGTCAGGTAAGACTTCCTCTAGTTGGACCCCTAAAGAAACCTCCCTTACTATGATTTCGACTTCGAGGTCATGAAACCGGTGGAGCACGCTTCTCAACTGAGTAACCTTTTCTGAGATTACGACCCTCCCTAACCCCCGTCCTCCTCTTCCCCTGCTGGCTCCTACTCTACCGACCTACCGTAGTGCCTGAACTACCTGTACTCAGACTCACTTGAGGCCCTCTACCACTACCTGTCCCTCCGGACCTCGCGACGTTAAGTACCCCAGCGTTTCTCAGCCTACACTGACTCGCTGACTTGACTTGACTTTGGATCCATCAATTGTCACCTGTTAACAGTTATCCGAACACCAGTAAGGAGTTATTCGTATTATCTTACGTACTAAGATAAACCAATGTGTCTATTAATCCCCAAGAAAATTCACTACCTCTCGGGACCCCGAGAAGGAAGGTCCCCGGACTAAAAGGTTAACCATTCAGGAAAGGTATCTATGACTCGTAAATCGAGTTTCAGGTACCAGGTCGGGTTCTACCTCAGGACGAAAGTTCTATCTCGGACAAGACAAAGGTGGACGTAAAACTAATATAAAGAAAGTCCACCTCCAAAATATGTGATAAGACAACATATTTACAAACTTTTGTAAGTTACGTAAAAAAAATTGACTCACAAATGTGATTGTCTTTCTACTTAGGATATTAGTTTCTTTATTTTAAGATCGACACGACAAAGGTTTATATGTTTTAAAGATGAATATGTCTAGGTTGTAAATTTCAAAATTTTTTGTAATCCAACTAAGTTAGGATGTATAGGTGTTTTATTAAATTGATTTACAGTAAACACAAGTAAGTAGTTCCATAAGGACACGAAGACCACCATTCTTATTACTACTAAGAATTAATACCACTAATACCACTGACGTAATTCCTTTCAGACAAGAAATTATTATCTGTCATCCAAAATAGAAAATACTATTTTCAATTAGTCCGTCCTTACCTCTAGTATACTTTGACCTACGTTCCATGTATACTATAGTATATTCTACCCCTTATCAAAAAGTAACAGTCTTATAAAGGTGTAAAATTAAAATTCATTAGTACTTTATCTCCCTCACCATCATACTTGGATACTAATTATTCTATTTAAACGTTTTTATTATACAAATATTATTGATTAGTGATTACTAATTATTAGTTGTAAATATATCAACCTTAAAGTATCAATGTAAGTGTTTGTGACATATACATTACAAGTACACTTAGTCACCTACACTGTATCCAAAAAAAATGTTATTACAATTTATTGGGAAGTAACTCCTTACTTATTACATAATATAAAATAATTGTTGATTTAAGTAAGACGGTATAAAAATAAGATTAACTCTTTTCTTTCTAATACTAAGAGTAAAACGTAAGAATGATGTAACTCATAATAAGAGTTTTTACAAATACTCTAAAAAGGATTCTAAAAAAAGACTACAGAATCTTATGTCGATAGACACTATAAGTTTATAACAATATGATAATCTATGGTATTAAAATTAATTAACGAATTTGACTGACTTGAAATTGAACCGAAAATCATCCATTATAAACGTACATTAAATCTCTTGTCTTATAATTAGTGTATCGACTGATTTGTAACAGTAACTTTGTGATTAAAGTAACGAAAGAAAAAAGAAAGAAAGAAGGGAAGAGAGTCTTTATACACTTGGTAGTTCAGAAACGGTTTATAATCCTATATTTATGTCATGTGTTTTACTGAAACTTTTTTCAGTATATCTTAAGTACGAAAGTTTACGAATATAAGATTGCCATCCTGTCTCTTTATGCATATTCATTTTAATTTAAACGCTGTGTATGATCAATTTTGTTTGTTTGTTTTTCATCTTTTACGTATAAACATTTTATAACGTTATGATTATGTATTTTGATTATGTTGTATACTTATAGAAATACGATTTCTGTGTTTTACGTCTATTTTTCTTAGTTTACAAATGATAGTTTCTTCTATAATGGTCAGAGTACGTGACCTTCTGGATAGTATTAAGACTACTTTTAGGAGATTTAAATACACGTCTAAATTACGTTAATTTTCTTCCGTCTCTACGTTGGTTTTGTAAAGGAGGTCCCGTTCTGAATTTCCGTTTACCGAATGATTTTTAAAATTCTTCGTCTATTAACAGTACAATGTGTTATAAAAGTATTTTACCTTTATATACACATTGCATCAATCTTATCACTTTGTCCGAGGTTCTAGCACCAGTCTCCTTCGCTACGATCTTAAAGCGACTCCTGTTTCCTTTCTTTTTTCGGGTCCTTTTCCCTTTGGTACCGGGCCGTACTCTTGGAAGCCACCCTTTTGTGTGGATTGCGTGAGGAAAATGACTAACCTTTGTGCAAAGAAAGAGACTAACCAGAGAACATGTTGGGATAAGACTTACTCCTTATCGGTTTGGTCTGGGTCCTTGGTGGTTACCCTTCTCTGTTCTTCATACTTTTCCTTTGGTTCTGTTCAACCCTGGTGAGGATGTCCTCAACCCGGGGAAAGTGTAGAGGTCCCAAATACCAGACGACGTATCATTTAGGACGAACGAACTCGATATTGACCAGACAGTAGAATTAAGAAACGATGTTGTTCTGTTCTTGACTCCCTCTTTTTTTTTGCTGTATACCTTTCGTCGATTTAAATAAAATAATTTTATGCAATGGTATGATGGTTTATTTATTATTTATTAGGGGAGTTTTAGTGAAGTCGTCAGGAAAAAATACTTATACTTCTTCGACGATACTTATATATCCTCTTACTTTTATTGTCAGTTTTGATAAAACTATTACTTTTTGTTTTAACTCTCCCGAACACGATATACTAAAATTTCTGATAAAATATCAATATTATTGTCCCTGAAACACCATAATATTGTTTCTAATCACTCTTGTTAAGTCAGATCTTTATCCTGGTGTGTTTATAGTGGTCAACTAAAAAAGAAAAAAGAAAAATTTTAAATAAAATAAAAAAAAACTAAAAGTTTACGACGTAAAATAAAATAAAAAATTTTTAAAAATAAAAATGAAATAAAATGAAATATTATGACATAACCAAAACCGTATGTAACTGTACTTAGACGGTATCCATATGTATTCGAGGGTTTGTACTTGGGGGGAGGGTGGAGGGTGGGGTGTAGTAGGGAGACCTAGTAGGGACACGTGGTCGGGGTTCGTAGGACGTAGGACGTAGCTTGTATCTGACCGCTAAACAAAGAACGTACTATCATATGTACAAAGTTACGGTAAGAGGGTTTAGTAGGGTGGGAGAGGGAGAGGGAGTCTCAGGTTTTCAGGTGAGATGTGTAGACACAGAGAAAACGACAGAACGTATGTCCCAGTAGTAATGGTAGAAAGATTTAAGGTATATATACACAATCATATGAGTGGTCAACTAAAAACTTTTCACCGTTTCCTTTCAGTTACCTCTTACTTATCACAATTCACTTACTACAAACTTGTTGACCTGTATGTGAACTTTAGAACTAGACAAGAAGTGTGGAAAGGTTTTACTTTACTTAATGTATAGGTTTCTACGTTATATTTTAATAATTTGTAATTTTATTTTGTATCCTCGTTTACTTGGAGTTACTGGAACCCAATATGTTTTTCAAGAGTAGATACACACGTTTACGTTTTAGGTGATTTCTTTCTGACTTGAAAAGAAATCAGATTGTTATTCTTTTGTTTGGTAAGTTAAAATTTTTACCCATTTTTAGACTTAACAATTGAAGTAGTTTCTTCTATACGTCTACTGTTTATACAAGTCCTTTCTACAAGTTGGATTAATAAGTTATTCTTTTGACTTTAACTTTAGTTTTCCTCTATTGTCATGGTGATGTACAGATCATCTTTCCGATGTCATGTATTTTGTGTCATAGTTCACGATCGAATGTCATTCATGAAGAAATGTATTGAGAGGGGTTTTATAGAGAGGACTCTATAAGAAGAAAGGACTCTATCTGAAGGAGGGAGGGACCGGAATCCTTGAAGTTTGTGTTGTGTTGACTTCAATTTAAGTAATAAAAGTGTATGTGTGGTACATATGTTTCAGTCGGGAAGGTTTAGTGTCGAATGTTGAACCAAGTTTTGAATTTTGATTAAAGTAGATATGGAAAGAGGATATAGGGGTGATGATGTAGATTAGTGTCTACATCAAGATCGTTAAGATAATTATAAAGAAGATGGAGATGTATTTATCCCGTTGAAGTGAAAGGAATCAAAATGAGTGTAAACGTGCAAAAAGGAACTTTTTATAAAACTACTAAAATATTTTGATTTACTTGAACCTTTAAAAAGTAGGATCTTTAATATGACTGGAGTTAAATTTCTATGACCTTTTAGATCTAAAAATTTATAAACCCATTTAGTATAAGGTTTAGTGACATCACACTTTTGGGTATCCAAAAGAAAAAGATCGGGGGTACCTCGACGAAAGTCATAAGAGAGGTACGAATTGTAAAGGGATAAAAACGGAAACAAGAATAAAAAATAACAGGAGAGGTAAATCTCTCCTTTGTCAAACAAAAGTACTACATCATTAAACCGAAAGGGTTCAACTACGCCAAAAATTCTATTTACCTTTACAGGAGAGAAGGTCCTTCAAAATAGTGTAAGGAGTGTTATTTGTATTATGTATAGAAGAAATTCACTGAAGTTTCGTAAAACGTAGTATTAGGTTGAGTAGTGTAAGACTCGGGTTTGAATGCGTGACCGTAAAACGGACATACAATGTAAGTCGGTCCTTATTCATTTCCCGAAGATTAAATAGTGTAGTGGAACGCGTACTCTAGTCAACGTGTTTACCAGTAACCTAACTTACGTTCAAACAAAAAGAACAAGACAAAAGAACTGTATACTCCCTTTATCCTTTTCCCATCACGAATATCTCCACCTCTTTTTACGATAGGTCTTAAACACTCCCCCACCTATTTTGATTATTTATTATTTTGTCAAAACGGGACACTTTCGAATATTTTACGATAGTACTTTATACGTGACGCAGGAAATTTTTACCACATGATAAGTGGACTTACTTCTGTTACTTATTATTAAGGTTCCTATAGGTATGATTATAAAAAATGACAGGAGAACGTTTTTATTTCCGTCTTGTTAACTTAAAGATCGTAACCATGATACTAAAGTGAGACGGTTTCCCTAAACAAACCGTTAACCCTTAACCATAAAAATATGGGACCACAACCTTTCGACCGTTGTTTGAATTTTTTATGTTTGCAAATGTTATATCCTTAAATCCTAATCAAATAAGAACTCAAAATCGTATACTTTCGTTACTATTTTGGTACTGTTACACTGATTTAGTGTTACATCGTCCTATTCTGATAATAAAAACTCTAATAAAATAATACCAGTATATTCCGAAGAATGAAGGTCTTAAAGTTTTGATCAGAGGATCATACATAAACGTAAGAGGATAGGTAGTAGGGGGACGACAGTCTATCAGAATTCTTTTGTGTGTAGTCTAACAAAATGTAAAAGTGATGTGATAAATCACCTTAAGGGACCACCGAGTCTACCATTTCGCAGACGGATGTTACGCTCTCTAGGCCCAAACTAGGGACCCAGGCCTTCTAGGGGACCTCTTCCGTTACCGCGGGGTGAGGTCATGTGAACGGACCTCTTAGAGTACATGCTTCGGACCACCCGATGTCAGGTACCCCAGCGTTTCTCAGTCTATGTTGACTCGTTGAAGTGAAGTGTGGTAAGTCATCAAAGTTTTTCGGAATTACACTTTATACTCTCACGTGATAAATAAAGTCATTTTTGACGGCCTAACGAAGATAGTAAGAAATTACAAATAAGAAAATACAATAATAGAATAATAAATTATAAATAAATGAAATGAGAAGTCCAGAGGATATTAGACCGAGGTTAGTAGGTTGGTTTCGGGAAACGAATAAGGAGGAGGAGGGAACAGAAGGGGGGAGGAGGAGGAGAAGGAAGAGGAGAAAAGAGAGGAGAAAAGAGGAAGGAAGGCAGGGAGAGGTAGAGTAGAGGATGAGGAGAAAAAGAAAGTTATACTCCTAGATTCTGTTGGTCAGACTCTACCAAGATAGTTTATCGTATCAAGTTCGTCTTTATAAGGGTTAATATCTCCGTAAAATTTTACTTTTGTTAAGAGTCTTTTTTCCGTCTTGAGAACTGACACTATTTCGAACCTAAAAAAAAAAAAAAATTGGTTCTTCATTTTACGTTCGTTACAATTGTCCTCCGAATTCACTACTCCACTGTGTCGAACAAGATACCTTTTTTTAATGGTAATTATATAACGCTATATAAACGGAAATCCGTTTCTTGATGAAACCATAAGTATATAAAACCCGTATGTACATAAGAGAAAAAAAAAAAACCGACTATATACGTTATGAAATCAAGAATTCCTGTACTATCGACATGACCATAACGACATATTGTTTCATATGTTCCTTTAGTTATCTGGACTAATAAACAATTATATATTATACGTATCTGTTATATTTATTGAGTCGGAATACTCAGAAAGTACATAAACATTATAAATTTACTAATAACAATTAATTGAATATAAATATATAAGTAAATTGTATGTAAATGGATGTTTCACAGACTGTGGTACCATTGACCCTGTATAGTCACTTATTTTGTCTGTTTTTGTAAACGGGAAAATCTCGAATGTAAGTTCACTTCCCTCTTTTTGTTAATTTATTTTGTACATTTTTGTATAGTACCACTATCACGATAAATATCTTTATTTTCTCTCTTAATACCACCTCATACTACATTTCCAATAAACGAGTGAGGGTTGTGTCTGAATATATCTAATTTAAATCTCTTACTCCCAGTTTATCACCCTTAAGAACAGTACAACCCCACACGTCTCTATCTCAAGGACATTGTTGTCAGGAATCGTAGTGTCCGTAAAAACCAACGACACTTCAACGCGAATTCACTCCTCCTCCATCGTCCATATTCCAAAAACCATACCCCATAATTCTAACAGTTCTACCTTCCGTGACCGGATTTATAGATCTCTGGACCCATACCCTTTGAACAGATCTCGAGGAACTTGATACAGAACTTAGGTCCTTGTCTCTTATGAACCTTGAAATAAATAAATAAATTGTAACCATTTCTCACATTCTGAACTACTCACTCCTAGTAAAGTCTGGTGTGTGTCTCATAAAACTGAGGACTGGGAACGTATTAGTAAAAATCATAGAAAAAAGTTTCAGTAGTTTGAACTTTTATTTCGTAACCACAAGTCTATATGTGAGGTGAATGGTTTTAATTAGTAAAACTTCTCAATTTTTTAAATATACTCAATTTCAAACTGGAGATGACTTTTACTTTTCTTACTTACAACTCTCGGATCGACTTGTGACTACTACTATTTTGGATTCAGTGTAATACCCCTTACTGTCTCCCTAACAACTCATAATTATGATAAAAAATTTAATCTTAACGTATAAATTTGAGAACCATATTCTCTTAAAAAATTTCAAGATCTCTTTTGGTTGCTCAATATCTTTATTTATTTTTATAACATCAATTTCATTTTACTGGCTCACTTACCTTAAATGTATAATACTCCTTTCCCGTGTCATACATCTGGATAGATTTTATTTCCTTCCTTTTGTAAATTTTATGTTACCCGACTGAATTAACCACCTATGTTCAGTTTCTTCTGTAAAATACGTTTATATTAATGTGGATACTTTAAAGTGTGAGATCAGTCTAGTTAATCCACTTTACAATCCTTTTGGTATACTCTTCTATTCTCTTTATTTTCAGACCTTCAAGATGACTCTCTCGAACTCCCCTGGGTATGGACCTTGAGTAATTCGTCTCTTACTGTCGAGAGACTGAATCTATTAAATCGGTAAGTAGACGAAGTTCCTTTTACAATCCTAAATTACTCTGAAAAAAAGAAAAAAATTTTGTCACAATAACTCGTTATAGTAACCGTATCCTTTTAATCTATATAAATCCGACATGTTGAACTATAAAACTATATACATATGTGATACTTTACTAGTGACGTCATTTCGATTAATTGTAACGAAGTCACATAGGTATTTCACTATACACAGTATGTCTTCACTTAAAAATTTAGACTCTTATGTTAGTCATACTATACATTAACAAAATATTGGGTCGTTAAGGTGACGATCGATATCAATATGGGTTACCTTCACAATCAATATAAGTGATTGTAAGTATTCGTTCTTATAAGTATCGTCTCGAAAGTAGGTCGAAGTTTAACTTTTCTCACTTCTAATTGTATAAAATTTATAAATGAATATGATACCTTAAGTTATATTTTTACTTGTACTTATTTGGTGACGATATAAACTATTGTCCCTATTTAATATAATTATAACTTAATTCGTTTATTTAGTCTATGTTTTTTTCAACATGAGATACTAAGTTTTTGTCTTTTGGGATTAGAAAGTTCAATAGGATCTTTGTCCAATCCTATTATCAATAAAAAATCCATCCTTATCACGGACCTTCCCTTGTCTCCACCTGAAAACCCCACAGTCGTTATAAGAAAAATTTTGTACCCACGACTAATGTATCCCCGTGGGTGAAATAATTTTGATTCAAATGTATATACTTCTATATACTGACAATTGATCGTACATACGATATGAATACTGAACAGTCTAATATCCACGGGTATTAACAAATTGTGTGCTTAAGTTATCCATTATAAGGTTGAAACATACAACGACGACGACGACGATTCAGCGAAGTCAACACAGACTGAGACACGTTGGGGTATCTACCGTCGGGTGGTCCGAGGGGGCAGGGACCCTAAGAGATCCGTTCTTGTGACCTCACCCAACGGTAAAGGAAGAGGTTACGTACTTTCACTTTCAGTTTCACTTCAGCGAGTCAGCACAGGCTGAGAATCACTGGGGTACCTGACGTCGGGTGGTCCGAGGAGACAGGTGCCCTAAAAGGTCCGTTCTTATGACCTCACCCCACGGTCACGGAAGAGGAGGTTGAAACATATTCAACTAGGATTATTAATTTATGTTATTCACTGTGTTAATATCTTTTAAGTCCTGTGTCTTATAAGGAATTTTATACGAATCGTAGGAACTATATTAGAGGACCGTGTGTCTAGGACTTGGAAACCCCCGGTAGACTAGAATAAGTGGAAGGATACCAAGAGAGTAGTAATAATAGAACACACCAGATAAGTGTCATCATAACCCCAAACAACAAAAATTCCTTACAGGAAGACAATGAACGTACGAGTAAAAAGAGTTCAGATATCTTGAAACGCACAAGACCATCAAAATAGATTTTATGGAGAAGAACACCCTATTTCCTTAGGAATGAACAAGAAGTTCCAAATCAAATTTGTACTAGGTGAACAGAGAACCTTACGGTCGAAGGGAGACGGGACACGGAGGTGATGTCGCAAGTGAAGTAACACAATACTAACACAGACGAATAGAAAGAGTGTGTGACCTAACAAAGGACGAGTTCTCGTTCGTAACACAGAAAGATGAAATATAGGAAAGGGTTAATGAAGTGTCTCTCGCGTTATTGTCCAATATGATATGTTAGTCCGCACAGTCAACTGACGAATTTAGAATTTAATCTTTAACATAAAAACCACTTTTTAATGGTACTATTTTATACTGGACGTTAATACGTCCTAAAACAAGATAACAGGAGTACTTGTTACACACATACACATATGTACAAAATAATATAATAAAACTGGAAGACCCTTTGTAATACACTTTTCACCTCATGACGTATGGATAAAAGATCTTTATACAAATTTATTATGTACTGTAAGAACTTGTCTTCTAATAAACCTTTAATGGGTGGGGATAAACAGAAGAGTGAGGGGTTTTTACAGGAAGTCGTAAATAAGTTCCTTTTTTTTACTTAACAAACGACTTCGTCGACGTCTAGTGGGACTTATTTCGTATAAGGTTGACAAAGTCCTTTTTTTATGTCTTGGTAAATACGAATTCTTTGTTTTCCCTTTGGTAGGATTTAATTACATATTACTTCCTTTACCATTAATAACCTAGGTTTCCAAAGGACTTAGAGTATCAAGATTACAAAAAAAAAAAACCTTGACAAAGTTCGACTCTTGTCATGTTTGTCTTTTCTTATACTTTACTTTGGGACAACTCCCGAGACCTCAAAATATTTCCAATAGCACGTAAAATTCTTACTACCTTAGTGTACGAAACAAGGGATCGCAGTCGCCGTCCGAGTTCGAGTCAACGAAAACTGGTACAGTATAAATAATCTTTGTGATACCTCTCTTAGTTTACGTAGTCAGTGTTGAGATAGGTGGAGGATTTTACCTCAACCTTTCGCAGCAATTAAGAATCGACTCACAACGGTACTCTCTATTTATTTCAAAGTTAGGAGATTCGTTTCTATAAGGAATAATTCTCTAAATGTAATCGAAGAGAAGTGTCTTCGGTCTATCAAATCAGTAAACGAGCAACAAAAAAAAAAAAAAAATTATACGACGTTATATTTGGTTAATCCACCTAAAGGGGTGAACTGTCTTTATCTATTGTGTCATTTCAGGAACCCGTACAAGGTACCCGAGAATTTTAGAATAAAATGGAATCACCGTATTTTAATAAGACTAAAATTAGATTGTCGGTTTTATACTATGGACGACCTTATCAAATAATTTATGTCGATCGGGTCTTCGATAAGAAAGTATAATGGTGAAAACCTTCACGAAACCCAGTTTTAGGAAGTTCGATACAAATCAATATATATATATATATATGAATCGACAAATAAGAATTTATTTCACTTTTACTTTCAATGAGTCAACTCAGGTTGAGAAACGCTAGGTTACTTGATATGTCAGACACCTTATATGTCAGATACCTTAAGAGATCCGGTCTTATGACCCCACCCATCGGAAAGGGAAGAGGTCCCCTAGAAGGGTTAGGTCCTTGCTTTGGGTCCAAAGGACGTAACGTCCTTCTAAGAAATGGTCGACTCGGTGTCCCTTCGGGTAACAAATTTATTCACAACGAATTAAATAAAAGGTGACTATTACCGATTTATTAGGAGTTTAATTTTGTTTGTTTGTCGATATTTAATGTACAAACAAGATTCCCGTGATTTTCCTTATAGTTATTTATAAAAACGTAGGTTCTATAGAATTTAGTTTGGTTAAAGTTAATATTGTCGAGGTCCGAATAGAAACGAACTTTGTAAAGGACTACGGGGTTGTAAGTGATTTGATAAAAACACACGATATTATAGACAAAACGAAAAGGTAGAAATAGAATACGTCAAACCTACTATTAAGTTGTTAAAGAAGTAGTACTGACTCTTCGAAAAAGGTTTTTATAATAGTATTACTTAGAAGAGATCCCCTACGAAACGAGGGGTCTTAGATCGTTTTGATCCTTTGTCTAGAGATAAAATGTTCAGATTAACTTAAAGATAAGAGGAAAGTACCTACTTCTTTCAAATTAAGTTGGGTTAAAAGGATGATGTTTTTATACTGACACAATTACCCCTTAAAATCAAGGGGTTGAAGGATTCACAAAAAAATATCCTTTCCACTTTAAAACAAGATCGATATTAGTGTCTTAAAAATCGTTAGACTTAAGGTATGACTGAAATGGTTTTAAAATTGATAGTAAAACTTTATCTGTTAGAGTAAAATATTGATGATACTTACTTCAGACAGAATATTTGTATCGATATAAATGGAACAGTAATTTTTATATATGAGTGATGAAAGTCAATTCTTTAGTACCAAGTCTCCCCTTGACATTTCTACCGCCTCCTTATCCTGCCCTTCTGGTGAAAGAGGGAGTGTTTAAGGAGTTTTCTTGTAAAGTTGCGGCTCGTTTGAAGTGTTTTGTTGAAGACATCCGACCGTCTCCTGTAGTCCGTTGGTCTTTTCGTCTGGTAACAGAAGTTTTTGTCCATCCTTTTTTATATTTTCTGCTTTTTCCTCTGTTTCCTCCACCCCTCCCTCGAGGCAGGGCCCTTCCCTTCGGGTAGGGCCCTTCCCTTAAAATTCTTCTCTCCAAAGGTTTGTGGTCCTTTGTGAGAGGGACGGCTCAGACACCGCTCGGAACCTTTGTGTCTCCCGTTGTATTGTGCTTCCTTTTTATCTATTTATTAATTTTGGTTCTCTAATGTTCAGGTTGTCATTGAGGGGGTCACCTTTTCGTCGTGTCTGCGGACGTAGGCGGTAACCCTTCACCCCCTTCCCGTCCCTGCGCGCCCTCCGGGCCCGACGTCACGAAACATTCTTAGCCCGTCCTTGCGGGGTGCGCGTTGGTCTTGCTAGATTGAACCCGATCGTTTGGTCTGACACCCTATCGATGGTGCGCCTTTCGAGCTTGTATTCTGTGGCGGTCCTGGCGCGTGTCTTGTTTCCTGTCTTGCCTTTTTCGGCCGACGTCTGGTAAGGGGCGGCCCCTGTCCGTCGGTCTCGGTATTCCTAACCTTTCCCCGTTAACGTCTGGGCCTCTCTGAAATGAATGGATTGACGTTCGTCCGAAGAAACGATTCTGAAGACCCCCACGACTTGTCAGTGTTAGACGGAGTGCCCCCCGCGGTCGCCAGGTGGGTCTTTCGACTCGTCGTCGCCGTCTTTTCCACTGTTCGGCGCCGCTAGCGCGAGCGGTTTGAGGACTCGATGAACCTGGACCCTTCCCGTGTTTCGCGTCGGGGTCGGCTTAGACACGGAGACTCCCGACGGACTCGCGGCTTGGACTCGCCGAATCTGGCCCCTTCACGTACGTCGGGTCCCGGCCGGGGTCTGTCAAGGACCGACTCGTAGCATCTCGACCTCGCCAAACACGCGGCGCTCTTCCCTGTCCAGGTCGCCCCGACTCTGTGACACTCGTGTGCTGTCACGATAAACAAACGTCGTAGGGGGGAGGGGTGTCGCGCTGACTTGATGACTCGGATTTTTTGGTCGTTTGTCTTCTTCAATTTGTCTCCCTTGGTGGAACCTTCACTAGGGTGTGCCGGGTGTTGTAGTCTCTTCCCGGTCTATATAAAAATGATAAAAATTTTAGTAAGGAAAAAAAACAAAAAAAAAAAAGAAAAAAGAAAAAAAAAGATTGAAAAAAAATTAACAATTCAAAAGATAAAGAGGAGCTTAAAAATAAAGATATTGGATGATAATGATAATTTTTTTT
>SJYO01052474.1:23324806-23418702 GCA_006410555.1 Capra ibex
TTTCTTTCTTTAGTACCAAGTTTCATCATTCATTAGTTACAGGATTGCTCTCTTTAATAATGATTGTACACTTCCATAGGAACAAATCCCTTTCCTGGTGACCCATCAACTGACCCCTCTTAGTTGAAATTCCAAATTATCGACACTAAATCACTATCTCTGAATACCATTTTTACCTTGGTTGTCAATGTCAGTTCTGAGACTTGAACCCCTTCCGAATATAATTACGTTTCATATGGAAAAATAAGTTATAAATACTTCATGTTCGGTGATAGTACTCATGATCCCCTTAGGACCCAAACGTGATACGTGCCGTGTAAGAATTTTGATCGTACGACTGCGATTATGTTCACTATTTTACACGTTCTCTTTGCTGTTATTGGTTTACTAAGAATCGGATAACGATTTTTATCCCTGGACAGTCAAACGTGATATTATTGATATATATATATATATAAACATTTCAGAGGTTTTTCGTAACTTTTTGTGTGAGGATTAAGTGTAGACCACATACCAGGACCTAAATGAGGACCTCAATACACGAGAATTTGTCCAAAAAATTCCATAGACTTAAAGTCTAATTATTTATAATTTTATTCTGTCAGAGGGTCACAAGTGAATTGAGATTATAACAGGTCAAGATTAAACTGTATCTTGAGTCCTGATTGACATGTGCGTCGACGTCATTCTCAGGTGAAACTGTAATTGTGTTGTCGTCGATATTTTGTCGTTACCAGGTTATGTGACTTGATTTAAAAACGTATCAGTAATCAAAAACAATGATAATGTAATTCTTTTAACTCCCTTACTTCGTTTCCTTCGGCTAGTTCAATAAGATTATTACGTTTTCATCACTGAAATTTCACTAATCTTACACTTAGATTATATAAGATGTACAAATCTTTTGTATATATTACACACAAAAAAGAACAAAGATTCGTATATAGGAATATAGGAATAGTAATACATAAAAAGATATCTTAAAGGTGATCACTTTCCATTATAGATTTTATGTTTATAAAACGTATATGTATTTCTTATACAATTGACAATCTTATAATACTTGATATAATAAGTCGAAGTAGTGTAAAATGATCAAGGAGACTGGGACGGTGTGGAGATACTCATCAGAGAAGTTATTAATGACAGTCAAATAGGTAACCCTTACGGTTTACATACAGGATAATCCTTGAATTGATAATATGAGAAATAGAGAATTTTTTTAGTTGATCCGGTTTTACATTAATACTAGACATCCCTACTTTAAATACGATTTAATATGTCCCGTCAATTATAATTAGTCTTTAGAAAATCAAGGTTTGAAGTGTTGAGTTTTATTGAAAATTTTGGTGTTATTTTGTTTGTTTTTAATAACTGAGGAAGTCAATACTTTACCACAGTGAACAAAGAATAAGTATAAAAGTGGAGACGAAAGTCAATAAACCGAAGTTAGGGATCACTCTAGAGACGGGTACCGGCCTTTATTAAGAAGTCAGTAAGTCCGAAATGTACCGGTAATGTCAAACGGAGAATTTTCCCTTCTCTGTCTGATAAAGGGTAGAGAAGGTAGTTGACGGAGTTTTCTAAGGGCTAAGTACGTGTGGTGTATGTGGTTTTGAAACCGGGTCCCCCTATATATCAGGAGAATAACAGATCATACTCAGTTTATGAAGTCATGAGTAAGTCCTTCCGGTCACGGGTCTCTTTTCTCCACCTCTTCTGTTTCTACATCGTCTATGGGTTTTATGAAAATGTTTGTATTTGTATACCAGTAGCTACAAGTAAGTAAGGAATTAAGTGACCTGGTATACTTTATTATCGACATATGTGTGACATATTACTCTGAAGACACATCCATATGTCCTATTTATTAACCATATATAACTCTTTCTTTATTATCATTAAATCATCACCTTAAAAGTCCTTGGATTCCAAATCCCGATACTATCTTTAATACTTTAACAAAACATCCCATCAAGACTAAATAGAGAAATGAAGATAAATATTCAGTACGAAATTTCCTCTATTAGTATGTAATTTAACACTTTGTGACGATATCAAGGACTCTTGGAACGCAAAGGATGATCCAATTTCTATGTTTCAAATTTAAATATATATGTATTTACATCACCATCGTCCCTTCCTTATTGTAGACTTTAACGACCAACTAAAGTTTACGTTCATTCTATAAGTTGGGACGGAGACCGATAAATATGTTTCCGTGTCTTATCTCAACTGTAACGGTCTTGGTATAAACGAAAAAAGTTAGACATCATGGATACGTTAAGTAAATAATCACGAACAAAAGGTAGTGACTTATTTCTTGTTAAATAAAAATTCAACAAATTCCAATCTTTAACATTTTTCCGTTAATATAAAGACTAAACATTTATTATACGGTCGTTTTAATTCTACAGAGGTGTCGAATCAGAAAATTCCAAAGATGTATTTCATAGAAGACTCATTTTACATAATATATTATATCATGTATATGTGTATATTAGATATATCATATGTAATCATATTATATGATACAAGAAAAGAAACTTTTATGAAATATGTAATAGTAACCTCTCGAAAGTTGACTCATTTTCAGTATTCTTAAACAACTTTAAACCAGTGACTTTTATATATATATATATAACTCTTAGACAACTTGACTTCAGTATAAAAGGTCAGACTTATTTCTTCCCAAATAAACGAAGATAGACCAATTTTTCATGACCCTTAATAAAACCTGTATATGAATTTATATAATCTAGGGAAACACCAGTGGTGGACAGTCACGTCAAGGTGTAGTCCGGTTAAGGTGGTGTGTTCCGTACTTGATTGTTTTCCTAAAATAGTCCTCTTTACATGTCCCGTCCACAAGTTGTTCTTCTCTTCCATGTAAAAAAAAAAAAGTGAGGGGTAGGGAAGTAATTAGAGTACCTCTTCGTTCGTCTTAGTTCCTTTAACGACCTATACGTCACTGTATAAAGTAAAATTTGTCATTTTACCTTATAAGATGTTGGGAATGGAAGAATCTTCTATTTAAAAAGTCGTCACCCTATTCGTCGACTGACCCATAGTCAATCAGACTTGACACCAAGATCGACAACTCGACTACAGATCCTTTCTACAGACGGGTAATGGACCTCATAAACCCCTGACTATCCTTCAACCCGAGTCCTTGTTGTGGAGGACGTTCCTCTTCCTTCCGTGATCTGTCGTCTTCTTCTCTCAAACCCATGTGTGTGTACCTCTTCACCTGGGGGTCACTGTCCACTGAGTAAAAAGTCCAAAGTATATCATATTGAAAACCCAGTAAGGGTCTATTAGGTGAAGAGTCCGTTGTACAATTTTACATTTCACAAACACTATAAAACAATGTCAAACTTTCATCCTTTTTGTCAATAAAGACTAACTAGTCACAGTTAGACTCAAAAGTCTTAAGTCACTTTAAACTATACTTTAAACGTAATTTTTTAAGTTCTTTCTATAGCTAACACCGTGATGACAAAAATTAAAGGGGTTTGAGAGATATTTCAGACTGTTCAATCCTTTTGATCTTCAGAAGATTAGGACTGAATTCCCATATCAACCTCTCTCTCATCCAAGAGTTCCGATCTCTGGACACCTTTTCTATTCTCACTATACTTGTAAAAACTTTAACATTTAAAGGGACTGTGAATAAACAATACCTCCTTTGGGTAAGAGAGTAGATTGTTTTTTTAGGAAAATTATCACGAAAACTACTCACAACGTGTAGGAGTGTACGACTAAGACAATCCCTGGTTGGGGACGGTGAGGAACAACGGAGGTCTCAAGACTGAGACCCACTACAACCAGGGGGGTGGTCCCCTGTAGACTGTCGTAGATCTCTGTAAAAACTAACAGTGTTGACCCTTCCACCCACGGTGACCGTAGATACTCATGACCTGTCTCTACGAAGATTTGTGGGATGTACCTGTTAGGGATTGTTCTTTCTTAATAGAACCGGGTTATAGAGTCACAAATTCAATTCTTTACGACGAGAATCCTGGTATCATTCTCAAAAATATATACAACAGGTAAGACACTTTGTTTACTAGTGATTGTCTCCGAATTTTTTTTAGACAAATACTCGAGTGTAGAAGATATCCAATCTGTAGACCTACTCCGAACCGACTCAAGAATCGAGACATGAGTCACAAAGTGTTCCAACTTTAGTTCAAAGGCCAAACCAACGTAAAAGGACTCCCACGAGTTGATCCCTACCTAACTGAAGGTTAGAGGGAATCCAACAACCGTCTTAAGTAAAATACCACCGACGTCCTAGGTACCGGTTTAACCTCTCTCTGTTTACTATTGTTGTGTGTTAGAAGAAAGTCCTTCCGCACACGAGAAAACATTTCCCAAGTGGGTCAATCTTGTTTGGGTAAGATCTATTAGAAAGAAATCCCATTACATTCAGTTATTTAGTAATCCCTGGAATTATTGTAGACATTTTAGGGAAGAGGAAACGGTATTTCGTACTCTATTTACTTTCTCACCATCAGATAGTGGAAACGGTATAAGTTAACTAACCTTCGTTCAACGTTTCAGGTGGTGGTAAGTTTCCCTCCCTTATTCCCGTACCGAGTGACCACCAGTGAAACCCGACACAAGTGGCGTCAAGGATAGACCTTTCCTTTTTCCAGATTGAAATTCTCCTTTGTCACAGCAAGACATGGGTTGGACACCGATAAAACTTGACCTACCCCTTTATTTATGATTGTTTGTCTAGGGAACATAACAAAGGATCAAACACTTCACTCTCGGTAATACTATCCTTCCTTTTTGATTTTCAAGACCTTTACGGTGGTTGAGGATATTTTTATCACTTAGTTCTTGGTAGATCGAAGTAATCCCGGTTATATCTCATGTCACAATCAGTAATTTAGTACAGATTCAGAAACACTAAGGTACCTGACATTGGACGGTCCGAGGAGACAGGTACCTTAAAAGGTCCGTTCTTATGATCTCACCCAACGGTAAGGGAAGAGGTCTCCTAGAAGAAACTAGAAGGTCCCTAGTTTGGACCCAGAGGACGTAAAGTCGAAGAAATGGTAGACTCGGTAATCCCTAACGAATGTCCCGTGTCTTGACGGTAGTTTATAGACTTTATACGTTCCTACCATTCAGGACTGTGTAAGAGCCAAATATAGTGGACGAACCGGATATGTTGTACATTACACGAACCCTTCCACTATCCTCCAAAGGTATTTAAATTACTCTACCATTACGGTTAACGTCGACGGCGGTATGACCTATCTCGTAAAAAGACCCCTTTTAATAGAATGAAGACCGTGGACCAGATGTCGGTGTCCGGACGGTTTACGATAACCAATGTGACGGTATTCACTCGTTTTAGTCGTCAAACATTGATACATCGTTCCTGTTATAGAGACGACGAGACGAAAAAGAGAGACAACGGTGCCAGTAGAACTATAGCGAGTATTTGAACGACTGGGTAATGTGACTTTTAGACCTCGTAAAAGTGAATGTGACCTAGATTATTCGTCGTTCTTATGGTCTTCGGAATGATAATCTATACGAACGTCCTTACACCATGTATTTGAAAGTTGAATTCTGGAAGGGATCACCACGTCACAGATTCCTACATCACCTTACCTCGGAAATCCCTATCAGAATAATTTTATTCTGAAGTGAAGTGTGGTGGGTACTTGTCGTCCTCCGTGTCACGAGACATTCTGGGGAGTCTAAAATCTCACCGTATAAGATTTGAACTAACGAGGACGACGGGTAGAACATAATTTCTATTAGGGATACCTTATGTTGGTACTAACTCTGAACCTCGTGTTTAAAGACGTCGTCTAGGTCCGACATCAGAATGTTCTATGGGATGATAAGTCTAGTATACTGAGGTGTCTCTCAGTATAACCTTCAAGGTTCCGTCTCTTAAAATGACATCCTCTACGACCTTTTAGCGTTTCTTCTTAGACTCATGTCTGAGAGGATCTCAATTGTTTAAGTGATGAAGATAGTGTTTGGTACCGGTTAATTGAATTCTCTTTTTTTCTCGGATTAAATATCCGTTTGGAAGTACTATAAGATTGACTCCAACTACCGAAAGTGTGATGACCAAGTGAATCGTCACTGGAGTAGGAATATGAAACTTCCCTTTAAAAGAGTCTACCGTGTTGAAACCACCATTTAGACAAACCAGTAGATTACACTTTCTTCTCTACCGAACTCATGGGTTGGACGGTTAGTGTCTCCGTCTACGACTAGAGATCATGTAGAGGTAAGAGACCCCTTCAGTCATCAGAAGGGTCACCAACCAAGTGGTACAACCTGGGAAGGAAAGTGTCGCGTACCGAGAAATAAAAATGATCTTGTATGTATATAAGGTCCATACCAAAACGGAAGGGTAAAACATCACCAAAACAGACATGACAATAAAAAAATTGAACGACTTACGAAATATGTGTCGTACCGTAGAGAATATTATGACAGAAGTTGGTCTCCTGCACTGAAAAATTATCTTCTTTTACGATACACACTGATTTCGACATCTAAAGTTAAAACCTCATATTATGTAAAAAGATGGTGGGACTCTACTATAGTGTAGAACTGCCATTAAACGCCCACAAGACACAGATTCTGTGTTTACGAAGTGGTGTGTTTCCTGTCTCACCGACGACTTCCCATTTTCGGTATCTGATAACGTTAATGGAAGGTAAATAGAAAGTCTCAGAGAGAGGTGTCTCTCGTCCTCATCCCCAGGACGAGACACAGAATTCTCTTGAGTGAGTATACCTAATGTGTTTTTCCGAGGGCACAAAAGACTAGACAAATCTAAGTCGGTTACCATTCAGGATACTCCTCTAATCTCCCTTCGTCTTAGTAATGACTCACTATGACCCTACATATGATAGTACTATGAAAGAGAAAACGAGAGGTATCCAACCGATGTAGGAAAGTTACTTCCAGTCCCGAGGAGAGTTCAACCGGGAGAGATATACTAATACGACGACGACGACGACGACGATTCAGCGAAGTCAGCACAGACTGAGACGTACCGGGGTATCCGTCGTCGGGTGGTCCGAGGGGACAGGGACCCTAAGAGGTCCGTTTTTATGACCTCACCCAACGGTAAAGGAAGAGGTTACGTAATTTCACTTTTCACTTTCACTTCAGCGTGAATCCATTGACGAGGACAGAAGTAGATAAGTTTAAAACCTAACAATAGACTCACTTGAGGTCCTCAACTACTACCTGTCCCTCCGGACCGCACGACGCTAAGGACCCCAGTGTTTCTCAGTCTGTGCTGACTCGCTGACTTGACTTGACTTGTTGTGGTGCAATTCGGAAAAATCCATGATAAATAGTCAGACAGAGGAGGAGGTAAATCTAAATTCAATGACCATTGTCAGATAGTAATGGTCAGGACCCATGAAGTGACAAGGAACATCAAACACGGGTTTAATAACATCCGACAGGAAACAATTAATAATTAACGGGATTACCCTCAGTCTATTGATAAATGAGACCACTGGACTGTATGTTATCGTCTCCGGTCTTATGTTGACTTTCCCCTTTTCTCTACCTCACCCCTCGGTCCTTGGATAACTCTATATGGAGAATTAAAACGTCTATCCTTGGGTTATCGTTCTTCTGAGTTATAAAAACATCTGAACTTTTCTATTTAACTTATCTTTATTTTAACCGTGAAAGCTTTCTTTTTGTGTCTCTTTTAGTTGTAAAATCCTTCATAAGGGAGGTCAAATAGGAAGGAGTTTTCACCGAGTTAAATATTCTTTTCAATGTACTTGGAGTTTGGTGTATTTTGATCATGTCTTACTGATTATAAGTCCGGTGTAACTTGGTTTTAGAGAGAAAACATGAATATAAGGTAAAAAAAGAAAAACGTGTATTGACTCTGAGACCATTCTAGAAATCATTACGATTTTTCCTAATCTGGACCTTGTTATTTTGACAAACTGTATCACTGTAAGTCAAGTCAAGTCAGCGAGTCAGTACAGGTTGAGAAACTTTGGGGTACTTAACGTCATGTGGTCCTACGGGACAGGTAGTGGTTGAGGGTCTCAAGTGAGTCTAAGTGCAAGTAGCTCAGTCACTACGGTAGGTCGGTAGAATAGGACGGGGGTTAGGGAGGGTTGTAGTTTCAGAAAAGGTTACTCAGTTGAGAAGCGTACTCTACCGGTCTTATGACCCCAAAGTCGAAATCGTAGTAAGGAAGGTTTCTTTCGGGTCCCGACTAACGGAAGTCTTATCTGACCAACCTAGAGGAACGTCAGGTTCCCTGAGAGTTCTCAGAAGAGGTTGTGGTGTCAAGATTTCGTAGTTAAGAAGCCGCGAGTCGAAAGAGGTGTCAGGTTGAGAGTGTTGGTATGTACTGGTGACCTTTTTGGTATCGGAACTGATCTGCCTGGAATCAACCGTTTCATTACAGAGACGAAAACTTATACGATAGATCCAACCAGTATTGAAAGAAAGGTTCCTCATTTGCAGAAAATTAAAGTACCGACGTCAGTGGTAGACGTCACTAAAACCTCGGGGGGTTTTATTTCAGAATGTAACAAAGGTGACAAAGGGGTAGATAAAGGGTGCTTCACTACACTGGATTACGGTACTAGAAGAAAAAGACTTACAACTCGAAATTCGGTTGAAAAAGTGAGAGGAGAAAGTGAAAGTAGTTCTCCGAAAACTCAAGGAGAAGTGAAAGGCTGTATTCCCACCATAGTAGACGTATAGACTCCAATAACTATAAAGAGGGCCGTTAGAACTAAGGACGAACACAAAGAAGGTCAGGCCACAAAGAGTACTACATGAGACGTATATTCAATTTATTCGTCCCACTGTTATATGTCGGAACTGCATGAGGAAAAGGATAAACCTTCGTCAGACAACAAGGTACAGGTCAAGATTGACAATGAAGGACTGGACGTATGTCTAAAGAGTTCTCCGTCCATTCCGCCAGACCATAAGGGTAGAGAGAACCTTAAACGGTGTCAAATAACACTCGGTGTGTCAGTTTCCGAAACCGTATCAGTTATTTCGTCTTTATCTACAAAAAGACCTTAAAAACGAAAAAGCTACTAGGTCGTCTACAACCGTTAAACTAGAGACCAAGGAGACGGCAAAGATTTTGGTCGAACTTGTAGACCTTCAAGTGCCAAGTACATAACGACTTCGTACCGAACCTCTTATACCTCGTAATGAAATGATCGTACACTCTACTCACGTTAACACATCATCAAACTCGTAAGAAACCGTGACGGAAAGAAACCCTAACCTTACTTTTGACTGGAAAAGGTCAGGACACCGGTGACGACTCAAAAGGTTTAAACGACCGTATAACTCACGTCGTGAAAGTGTCGTAGTAGAAAGTCCTAAACTTTATCGAGGTGACCTTAAGGTAGTGGAGGTGATCGAAACAAGTATCACTACGAAAGATTCCGGGTGAACTGAAGTGTAAGTCCCTACAGACCGAGATCTACTCACTAGTGGTAGTACTAATAGGTCCAGCACTTCTAGAAAAAACATGTCAAAAAGACACATAAGTACGGTGGAGAAGAATTATAGAAGACGAAGACAATCCAGGTATTGTAAAGACAGGAAATAACTCGGGTAGAAACGTACTTTACAAGGGAACCATAGAGATTAAAAGAACTTCTCTAGAAATCAGAAAGGGTAAGACAACAAAAGGAGACAAGGAAACATAACTAGCGACTTCTTCCGAAAGAATAGAGAAGAACGATAAGAAACCTTGAGACGTAAGTCTACGAATATAGAAAGGAAAAGAGGAAACGAAAAGTGAAGAGAAGAAAAATGTCGACACCCGGAGGGGTCTGTCGGTAAAACGAAAAAAAAAGGGAAGAAAAGGTACCCCTACCAGAATTAGGGACAGAGGACATGTTACAGTGCTTGGATTCAGGTATCAATTAGTCCGTGAGATAGATAGTCTAGATCCAGGAATTTAGATAAAAGTGAAGGTGACATATTAGTATTCCCTAAACTAAATCCAGTATGGACTTACCAGATCGCCAAAAGAGATGAAAGAAGTTAAACTCAGACTTAAACCATATTCCTCAAGTACTAGACTCGGTATCAGTCGAGGACCAGAACAAAAACAACTAACATATCTCGAAGAGGTAGAAACCGACGTTTCTTATCTTAGTTAGACTAAAGCCACAACTTGGTAGACCACTACAGGTATACATCTCAGAAGAGAACACAACAACCTTCTCCCACAAACGAAACTGGTCACGTAAAAGAACCGTTTTGAGATAATCAGAAACGGGACGAAGTAAGATGTAAGGTTCCGGTTTACACGGACAATGAGGTCCACAAAGATTGAAGGATGAAAACGTAAGATCCGGGGATATTACTTTTCCTGTAGAAAAAACCCACAATCAAGATTTTCCAGAACATCCAGAAGTATCTTGGCAAGTTGAAGTCGAAGAAATCGTAAAGACCAACCCCATATCTGAACCTAATGGCACTATAACTTACCAAACGGAACCTCTACTTGTCTCTAGTAAGACAAAAACTCTAACGTAATTTCATGACGTAAAGCCTGAGAAAACAACTGGTACTACCGATGAGGTAAAGAAGACTCCCTAAGGACGGACGTTATCATCTATATTACCAGTAGACTCAATTTAAGTGGGTAAGGTCAGGTAAAATCAAACGACTAAGGATCTTACGGCTGCAAGTGAGAACGGTAGAGAACAAACTGGTGAAGGTTAAACGGAACTAAGTACCTGGACTGTCAAATACAAGGATACGTTATAACGAGAAATGTCGTAGTCTGGAACGAAGATAGTGGTCAGTGTAGGTGTTGACCCATAACAAAAACGAAATCAAGGTAGGGAAGTAAGAAAGACCTCAATAAAGAGGTGACTAGAGGTCATCGTATGACCCGTGGATGACTGGACCCCTCAAGGAGAAAGTCATAGGATAGTAAAACGGAAAAGTATGACAAGTACCCCAAGAGTTCCGTTCTTATGACTTCACGAAACGGTAAGGGAAGAGGTCACCTGGTGTAACACAGTCTGGAGAGGTGGTACTGGGCGGGTAGAACACAACGAGGTACCCGTACCGAATCAAAGTAACTCAATCTGTCCCACACCAGGATCACACTAATCTAACTGATCAAAAGACACTCATACCAGTCACACAGACGGGAGACTACGGGAGAACCTTGTGGATGATAGAATGAACCCAAAGAGAATGGAACCCGTACCTCATGGAGAAGTACCCACGAGGTCGTTTCGCGTCGGTGACAAGGAATGGAACCTACTCCCCATAGAGGAGTGGCGACGGGAAGAACTGGAAGTTGCACCCTATCGAGGAGATCGGGAGGATACTGACACGTCGGTGGCGACGAACCTGTACCACACCGAGGAGAGTCGACGACGGGGGCCGGAGCCTGCGTCCCACCGAGGAGAGTCGGTATGGGGGCCTGGAGCCTGGGCCCCATTGAGGAGAACAGGTGACGGGAAACCCGTAACCCAGGAGGACCGAAGACGGGGACTGGAGCCTGCACCCCATCGAGGAGAGCCGGCACGAATCACACCGTTAGCGTCGATTTCTATAGAAACGAAAAGTTTGAGAGTACTCACACCCCAGTTATGAGTTCGAGGTTATCCTTATACTGAAAAAACGAAAGTCCCAATCTAAAACGAGGGAGATAATTCTCTATGAGGACTAAGACACCACTTGTTTTTGCATTAAAGGTGAGGATACTGTCAAAGTTTATCGTAATTAAAGGAGAGGTAAGACAGACTAGTAGATGTACACATACACATAGGTAGAAAAGTTATACGGTCGTTTAAACCTTTTGAGTAGTCACCGGTGTCCTGATCTTTTCCAGTCAAAAGTAAGGTTAGGGTTTCTTTCCGTTACGGTTTCTTACGAGTTTGATGGCGTGTTAACGCGAGTAGAGTGTACGATCACGTTTTAAGAGGTTTGAGTTTTAAGAGGTTCGGTCCGAAGTCGTTACGTACTTGGCACTTGAAGGTCTACAAGTTCGACCATAATCTTTGTCGTCTCCTTGGTCTCTAGTTTAACGGTTATAGGTGACCTAGTATCTTTTTCGTTCTCTCAAGGTCTTTTTGTAGATACAGACGAAATAACTGATACGGTTTCGGAAACTGACACACCCAGTGTTATTTGACACCTTTTAAGACTTTCTCTACCCTTATGGTCTGGTGGACTGGACGGAGAACTCTTTAGACATACGTCCAGTCCTTCGTTGTCAATCTTGACCTGTACCTTGTTGTCTGACCAAGGTTTATCCTTTTCCTCATGTAGTTTCGAAATATAACAGTGGGACGAATAAAATGAATACACGTCTCATGTAGTACTCTTTGTGACCCGACCTACTTCGTGTTCGACCTTAGTTCAAACGACACTCTTTATAACTATTGGAGTCTATACGTCTACTGTGGTGAGAATACAGCATTTCACTTCTCCTTGATTTTTCGGAGAACTACTTTCACTTTATCCTCTCACTTTTTTTTTCGAGTTGTAAGTCTTTTTCTTCTAGTACCGCAGACCAGGGTAGTGAAGTACCCTTTATCTACCCCTTTGTCACCTTTGTCACAGTCTGAAATAAAAAACCCCGAGGTTTTAGTGACGTCTACCACTAACATCGGTACTTTAATTTTCTGCGAATGAGGAACCTTTCTTTCAATACTCGTTGGATCTGTCGTATAAGTTTTCGTCTCTGTAATGAAACGGTTGTTTCCAGACAGATCAGTTCCGACACTAAAAAGGACACCAGTACATACCTACACTCTCAACCTGACACTTCTTTCGACTCCCGGTTTCTTAACTACGAAAACTTGACACCACAACTTCTTCTGAGAACACTCAGGGAACCTGACATTTCTCTAGGTTGGTCAGGTAAGATTTCCTCTATTCGGGACCCATAAGAAACCTTCCTTACTACGATTTCGACTTTGAGATCATGAAACCGGTGGAGTACGTTTCTCAACTGAGTAACCTTTTCTGAGACTACGACCCTCCCAAACCCCCGTCCTCCTCTTCCCCTGCTGTCTCCTACTTTACCGACCTACCGTAGTGGCTGAACTACCTGTACTAAAACTCACTTGAGGTTCTCAACCACTATATGTCCCTCCGGACTACACGACATCAAGTACCTCTACGTCTCAGTCTGTGTTGACTCACTGACTTGACTGAATTGACTGACTAGGTAGAAACATAGACAGTAGATAAAGGTATAGGAGTAGTCGTGAAATGAACCCCCAAGTATACATTTCTCGAAAAAGAAAATTATCTAGACCGAGATGAAACCGGTTCGGGTACACCTCAGTGGTACTGGTAAAACAAGGTCGTCTCGTTACATTGACCGTCGCGGCCGAGTCGGGGACCCTTTCGTCGTCCTATCGTTACTAATATTTAAATTTTGTCTTTTATCGGTAAAAACTCAACACCTATGTAAGATCAACTTGTATTGACGTTGAAGTCCTTCTGTAAAAAGACAAAATTTAAGTCATTAACTTGAAAAACATACAACTGAAGGGAGAGGTACCCGATTCGGTCGTACCAGTAAAACTTGTTAAAGGGAGGAGACACTGGACTTCTCGTTGTCTGTAAAGTTTGTTACCCGAGTCTCCGTTTCGTGCGATACGTACCCTTTTACTGATTTTGTAGGACTTTCCTAAAGGTTACAGCCCCCGGAAGCCTCTTAACGAGATCGGACTATGTACGAAAGGACGTTTTCTGAGTATAAACTTGTGTCTCTTTGTTTCTTTTTGATTTTGTTTGGGACAACAATTCTCTGATTAAATTTGTTAGAAGACCCCTAAAGAACAAACGAAAGAAAGGACAAAACAAAATAAAACAAAATGTAAACGGGGAAATAGACATAACTGTTACTTCTTGACTTAATTTGGGCTAGTAGTTTATACAATTGAGACCTCACTCGGGACCCGATTTACTAGTACTTTATAGACAGAAACTCTCTGTAGAACTCGAGGAAGAAACTAAATGTCAAAAAGAAAAGGAAAAAGGGGTAGGGTTAAGGAAAGGTCGAAAACAGATTAGGAAAGGGGATCAACAGTTTAAGTCACCTAGTAGGACACAAATAATAAAAGGGAGGGACATCTTGACTTACCTTTTGTAGAGCAGGCAGAACTAAAGAGAGTGTCTTGAGACGATTACAGGATAAGGAAAGACTGAAAGAGAACAACCAGAGGAAAAAGGAATAACCCTAATAACAGACAAAAGACGGGTAATTTATTAAAAAGGGGATGATGGTGAGTAAGAGAAGAGTCGACAAGACGTAACCCTATCAGTGTAGATTTATGAATAAAAATTAGGCTTGACTTAATCCAAATAATAAACTTATACGTTTTATTTTCCATATCCGTCTCTTCGGTATGAAGGACGGGACGAAGACGACGACGACGATTCAGTGAAGTCAACACAGGCTGAGACACACTGGAGTATATGTCGTCGGGTGGTCCGAGGGGGTAGGGACCCTAAGAGGTCCGTTCTCGTGACCTCACCCAACGGTAAAGGAAGAGGTTACATACTTTTACTTTTCACTTTCACTTCAGTGAGTCAACACAACCTGAGAAACGCTGGGGTACTTGACATCGGATAGTTCGAGGAGACAGGCAGGTACCCTAAAAGGTCCGTTCTCATAACCTTACCCAACGGTAAAGGAAGAGGTTCAAGGACGGGATAAGTAAAATATATTCAAAGTAGGTAGTATGTATGTTAATCTCATCAAAAACCATGTAATAAATAACAAAAATGTTTTTATTCTTTTGTATACGTTGGAATCAGAATGAGTTCGTTTAATATCGTAATATATATATATATATATATATATATATATATGTGTGTGTGTATATGTGAGTTATGTTTATATTATCTAGACCGAGATGTTTACATTACATCGGTACATAAAACAGTACTGAAAGAATAAGATGTTTTTTGTGTAAAACCGTAAAACATTCAATGGGGTATCGTCAAGTATTTTGCAAACATAAAATAAAATTTAGACACATCTTAAGATAAAATCGGAGTTAGGATTTGGGATAGACTGGCCTTCGATTTTCTCTATATTTGAAGAAGTTGATACTTTACTTTTGACGGAAGACAGGTTGATTCTATAATCAATCCTTAAGATCCGAAACTAAAAAGAAAAGGGTTTAATTTAAAAGGTCACGATATTTTTCACCGGTGATGAACGGTGATAAAAACATTCGTGGTAAAGTGGTGTTGTTGATTTATAGTTATGAGGAACTAGTGGGTCATAGAAAAAAAAAGTAGAGATGAAGTAGAAAATAATAGGGACGACTATTCCATCCGGTAGTATTATAAGGTATATGACACTGAAGATCATAGAATAGGAGGTTTACTCTTCTTACTAAATACAAACGGTAAAAGAAACCGATCTTTTCTGAAAGACTCCACTTTACTATTACGACTGTTGACGGTAGGTTCTGAAGGGAAGCGCCCCCACGTACAGTCAAGAACCATACCGTCCGACGGTAGGTACCCCAACGTCCCACTCAGTTTTCTTGTGTGTGTGTACGTGATTGGTAGACCGAACCGGATATATCTTTCGGAGACTACCCCAGTTCTCTCTTAGGGCTTGAAGAGACACTTTCTCTCTTTTACTCCACTTCTCGTGACCTTTGACCCTTAGTGGTTTACATACCGACCATACGGGTTTCAGTTTCACACTGTACAACCAAGGAAACAATATAGACTGAGAAACACTGTATATATATATATACATATATACTCGGTAAAAGGAATAAAATAAATGATATAGTTACGTGAATAAAGCGTTAGAAACATATTTTTAAGGAAGTAGACCTAATACGTACAGAGGAAAAAAGAGAACTAATAGTCAGTTTAAAAGAACAGAGAAACATTCAAATTATAAAAGAACCTGAGAGAGAGAAGTATATATATATATATATAAACGACCCAGGACTTCAACATCTCTGGTAACGTAATGTAATTTTAGAAATTTCCGTCTCTAAACCTTCACTTTAGACCTACTAATGGTAAAGAGTGCCATAAACTCATAGTAAAGAGTACCATAAGTTCATTTTTCTGGACAACCCTCTTTCCCGACCTGAAGTTCGTGTACCGACCAATAGGTCAATTCCGTGTTCGATACAAGACTTCGATGCGACCTACCACCACCTCAAATCAGTGATTCAACACCGACTGAATCACTGGAGTACCTGTATCCTGACGGTCCGATTCAGACAGTCACCTTAAAGGGTCCTTTCTTATGACCTCGTCAAATATTAAAGGAAGAGATTCTCTAGAAGGGTTGGGCTTCTATCTTGGGTAAAAGGGGTGTAACGTCCACCAGAGGACGTAACCGTCCGTCGAATAAATGGTGACTCGGTGGTTACTAAGTTTTCGTAGTTAAGAAGCCACGAGTCGGAAGAAGTGACTCTCAGGGAACCTGACGTTCCTCTAGGTTGGTCAGGTAAGACTTCCTCTCGTCTGGACCCTAAAGAAACCTTCCTTACTACGATTTCGACTTTGAGGTCATGAAACCGGTGGAGTACGTTTCTCAACTGAGTAACCTTTTCTGAGACTACGACCCTCCCTAACCCCCGTCCTCCTCTTCCCCTGCTGTCTCCTACTCTACCGACCTACCGTAGTGACTGAGCTACCTGCACTCAGACTCACTTGAGGCCTTCAACCACTACCTGTCCCTCCGGACCGCACGACGCTAAGTACCCCACCGTTTCTCAACCTGTGCTGACTCGCTGACTTGACTGACTTGACTTGCTTATTAAGGGTCATGTGACTTATCCTCCGACCTGTAGATCCGACCCTTTGAAGTCCCTTTTTTTTTTTTCACGATGTTACAAATTTCCGATGTTTATTCCAGGATTAGTCTATGTGTGAGTTTTAAGATTCTTCTGATATAAGTCTCTTTTCCCTACTTATATCTATTTTACACTTGAACATTTAACGTCAGGTGTGGACTGTGTCAAATTAAACACTTTGTCTCCTTTCTCTGATAGACTAAACATTCTTTTACCTTAGTATACCAGAATACCGGGAAAATAAATATATATAGATCACAGGTTTTTTTATAATTTGAATGTTTCTCCGTTCTTTTAAACTGACTATTAGTTCTCTTTTTGTTTTCCCCTGTGCGTATTAGGTCTACATCCTAAAAGTGTGTTTCTAATGTTTTATTCCCGTAATTATATCATTTATTTTATTCCTTTTACCGAGTTTATTTATACTTCTACTTCGATAAGATATGTCTTAACCTTAGATATTTTTTTTTTGACGTATCTATGGGATTTCAATAGTATATAATTTAACTTTTGGGGTCCTTATCTAAATTGTCTTTTAACCTGTGACATCTACTCTACTCTACTTATTGCTTACTGATCTGTTTTTGGTCGAAAGTGACCTAAGTAGGAAGAAGTTTAGTAAAAAGGATGAGTTAGTCTTTCTAGTGAGATTTTACTTTTAAAATAATGAAGGGAGTTTTTTTTTTTTAGTCGTCTAAGAATCACGAAAATCCTATAACATGTATAAGAAATTATATAATTATATTGAAATATTCTGGACGAGGTAAAAGATAAGGACCTTGTATAATAAGTGAGTCATTTATAATGAATTTACTTTATCTTCAAACAATCACCTGTCACTCCTCGTAGTGGATTATTTTGATATACTATATTTATAGTCAAGTTGAACAATTTTACGAATAAACCCCCTGTAACGTGTAAGAACAGATTCCCGGACCGTCTGACTTTCGTTATGTAGTCTTAAAGCAGACTCTCACTTAATGTCTCAACTAAAATCGACTCTGTTTCCATTTGATTCATGATGAATTTTTTTTTTTTTATATATATATATGTATATGTGTGTGTGTGATAACCTTGTGTCGTTTTTCACCGAGTCTGTCATTCCTTAGGTGAACGTTACGTCCTCTGGGGCCCAAATTAGTGACCCAACCTTTCTAGGGGACCTCTTCCCTTACCGTTGGTTGAGGTAATAGGACCGGACCTCTTAAGGTACCTGTCTCCTCGGACCACCCGGTATCAAGTACCCCTACGTTTTACAGTCTGTGTTGACTCGTTGATTGTGAAAGTATGAAATAATCTTGTTATGAACAAAGATTAGTTGAGTTCGACTCTGTTTTGGAAGGACTCTGAGAGGATCACTGGTTACACTCTGATAGTCGTAAGTAAAAAGAAAAAAAGTTACGGAATAAGTGTTTAAGAGACACTAGTAAAGTCTGAACCTGTTGTCTTACAACTATTAGGAGGTACGTTAAAGTCAAGCATAAATAGAAAAAACTCTTTTTTTTTTTTCAATTGTAGTTTTGGTGTGATTTTATTAATCTTTAAAAGATTCGAAATTTGTTTATAGAAATAGGAAAATACAAGACTCATTGCTAATGATAGAAACGATCAACTCAAGGAGTATAGATATCTTCTGATTTTGGTCTAATTTGATACAAATAACACCTTCTCTATCTATGTCACCAGGGAAACTGGGAGTCGTCTATTATTTGGGTACCTATGAATTGAGGGAATATATTTTACCGTGTCTTAAACGTATATTGGACACGTGTAGGAGGATATATGAAATTTAGTAGACATCTAATATTAAGACTTGTGTCACCTTTAAGGTTCATTTAACAACATTTATGTTTCGTTTACGATACATTTGTCAACGACCATACTCCGTTTAAGACTAAAAACCTTGATAAACATTTAAAAAGTTTATAAAAACTATGTAACAACCAACTTAGGTGTCTACGTCTTGGGGACTTTAGTTTCCCGTTTGACATATTCGACAAAATTTTAACTCAAATAATTCTACATTTTCTTCCTTTTAATTTTTGTTACATAAACTTTTTTTCGACCCGGGATAAAAAGAACTCTTAACTTTTAAAGTTTATAGAAAATGAAAGGACTTTTAACGTAATGTATTTTTGTATTCCTAAGTTAACATATTTTTTACTAAGATCTCTTGAAGACGTTATTTTTTGAGTGTAAACTTTATTTTGATCTTTACTGTATCTTGAATATATTGATCCTTATGTCGTTTTTAAAAGATATAGTCTTGTTATTATAACTTAAAGAAAACTTAATTAAAAAAGTAATTCAAGTGTGATTTATCTGAATTTATATTACAAATGACTTGAAGCCGATAACAACTCATAATTCGTTATGTCTAAGTAAATTACGTTTAATACCATTTAATGTATTAAGGGTATTTTCATTTACATTATCCTAAAAAAAAAAGACCGTCTCGAGATGAATTCAATATAAACAGGAAGAGGACTAATATATTCAACTAATCTTATGTGAAAATTAGTTTGATTCCATCGTCATATATGATAGAGTAAACTACGGTAAAATTAAGGACAAAGGAACCAGTGTCTCACGTAAGTTTGAATCTCTTAAACGGTTATACAAGGTAATCAGTACTCTTTCTTCACAAACCCAGTTTTGTATTCCTACATGACATATCGTGTCCCTTGAGATGTGTTATGAGACATTACCGGATATACCCTTTTCTTAGATTTTTTCTTTCTCACTACATGTATATATATATATATATATATATATATGTGTATATATGTGTATGTATGTATATACATATATATTACCTAAGTGAAACGACATGTGGACTTTACTTATCTCGTGACATATAGTTGCTATAAGGGACTTTTTAAATTATTTATTTATTTCACGTTCATTGAACTTGAGAATTTTTTTTGTCTAAGATACTTTTGTATTGTTTTAAGTACATATGACCTAATGACCACTATGTTAATGTCAAGTCATCTCAATTCAAGTCAGCAAGTCACCACAGACTGAAACGCTGGGGTACTTGACGTCGTGTGGTCCAGAAGGACAGGTAGTGATTGAGAACCTCAAGTAGGTTTGAGTCCAGTTGACTCAACCAATACGGTAGGTTGGTAGAGTAGGAGACACCAGGGGAAGAGGAGGACGGGAGTTAGAAAGGGTCGTAGTCCCAGAAAAGGTTACTCAGTTGAGAAGCGTACTCCACCGGTTTCATGACCTCAAAGTCGAAATCGTAGTAAGAAAGGTTACCTGTGGGTCCTGACTAGAGGAAATCTTACCTGACCAACCTAGAGGAACGTCAGGTTCCCTGAGAGTTCTCAGAAGAGGTTGTGGTGTCACGTTTTGATCTACCTAGAAACAACCGTTTAATTACAGAGACGAAAAATTATACGACAGATCAAACCAGTATTGAAAGGAAGGTTCTGCATTCGTAGAAAATTAAAGTACCGACGTCAGTGGTAGACGTCACTAAAACCTCGGGTCTTTTTATTTCAGTCCGTGACAAAGGTGTCAAAGGGTCAGGTAAAGGGTACTTCACTACCCTGGCCCACGGTACTAGAATCAAAAGACTTACAACTCAAAATTCGGTTGAAAAAGTGAGAGGAGAAAGTGAAAGGAGCTCCGAAAAATCAAGGAAAAGTGAAAGACGGTATTCCCACCACAGTAGACGTATAGACTCCACTAACTATAAAGAGGGCCGTTAGAAGTAAGGTCGAACACGAAGGAGGTCGGGTCGTAAAGAGTACTACATGACACGTATATTCAATTTATTCGTCCCACTGTTATATGTCGGAACTACATGAGGAAAAGGATAAACCTTGGTCAGACAACAACGTACAGGTCAAGATTGACAACGAAGGACTAGACGTATGTCCAAAGAGTTATCCGTCCAGTCCACCAGACCATAAGGGTAGAGAAAGTCTTAAAAGGTGTCAAATAACACTAGGTGTGTCAGTTTCCGAAACCGTATCAGTTATTTCGTCTTTATGTATAGAAAGACCTTGATAGAGAGAAAAAGTTACTAGGTCGTCTACAACCGTTAAACTAGAGACCAAGGAGACGGAAAAGATTTTGGTCGAATTTGTAGACCTTCAAGTGTCAAGTGCAACGACTTCGGACCGAACCTCTTAAAATTCGTAATGAAATGTTCGCACACTCTACTTACGTCAACACACCATCAAACTCGTAAGAAACCGTAACGGAAAGAAACCCTAACCTTACTTTTGACTGGAAAAGGTCAGGACACCGGTGACGACTCAAAAGGTTTAAACGACCGTATAACTCACGTCGTGAAAGTGTCGTGACAGAAAGTCCTAAACTTTATCGAGTTGATTTTAAGGTAGTGGAGGTCTTCGAAACAAGTATCACTACGAAGCATTCCGGGTCAACTGAAGTGTAAGGTCCTACAACCGAGATCCACTCACTAGTGTGATAGTACTAATAGACCCAGTACTTCTGGAAAAAACATATCAAGAAGACACATAAGAACGGTGGAGAAGAATTATAGAAGACGAAGACAATCCAGGGATTGTAAAGAAAGGAAATAACTTGGGTAGAAACGTACTTTACAAGGGAACCATAGAGATTTAAAGAACTTCTCTAGAGATCAGAAAGGGTAAGATAACAAAAGGAGATAAAGAAACGTAACTAGTGACTCCTTCCGAAAGAACAGAGAGGAACGATAAGAAACCCTTAGACGTAAGTTTACCCATATAGAAAGGAAAAGAGGAAACGAAAAGTGAAGTGAAGAAAAGTATAGATAAACATTCCGGAGGAGTCTGTCGGTAAAACGAAAAAACGTAAAGAAAAAGAACCCCTACCGGTCCTTGGAGTTAGGTATCAAGGAGTCCGTGAGACAGATAGTCTAGATCAGGGAATTTAGATAAAGAGTGAAGGTGATATATCAGTATTCCCTAAACTAAATCCAGTATGGACTTACTAGATAACCAAAAGAGGTGAAAGAAGATAAAGTCAGACTTAAACCATTATTCCTCAAGTACTAGACTCGGCGTCAGTCAAGGACCAGAACAAAAACGACTGTCTTATCTCGAAGAGGTAGAAACCGACGTTTCTTATATTAGTTAGACTAAAACCACAACTGGTAGACCACTACAGGTACACATCTCAGAAGAGAACACAACGACCTTCTCCCACAAACGATACTGGTCACACAAGAGAACCGTCTTGAGTTAATCAGAAACGGGACGAAGTAAGACGTAAGGTTCCGGTTTAAACGGAATGAGGTCCACAAAGAACTGAAGGATGAAAACGTAAGGTCAGGGGACATTACTTTTCCTGTAGAAAACACCCACAATCAAGATTTTCCACAACATCCAGAAGTATCTTGACAAGTTGAAGTCAAAGAAGTCGTAAGAACCGGTCCCGTATCTGAACGTAATGGTACTATGACTTACCAAACGGAACCTTTGTTTGTCTCTAGTAAAACAGCAAAAACTCTAACGTAGGTTCATGACGTAAAGCCTGAGAAAACAACTGATACTACCGATGAAGTAAAGAAGATTCCCTAAGAACGGGTGTTATCATCTATATTACCAGTAGACTCAATTTAAGTCGGTAAGGTCAGGTAGAATCAACTTACAGCTACAAGTGAGAATAGTAGAGGACAAACAGGTGAAGGTTAAACGGAACTAAGTACCTGGATTGTAAGGTCGAAGGATACGTTATAACCAGAAATGTCGTACTTTGGAACGAACATAGTGGTCAGGGAAAATGTTGCCACACAACAAAAACGAAACCGAGGTAGGGAAGTAAGAAAGACCTTAATAAAGAGATGACTAGAGGTCATCGTATAACCAGTCGATGGTTGCACGTCTCAAGTAGAAAGTCATAGGATAGAAAGACGGAAAAGTATGACAAGTACCCCAAGAGTTCCGTCCTTATGACTTCACCAAACGGTAAGGGAAGAGGTCACCCGGTGTAAGACAGTCTGGAGAGGTGGTACTGGGTCGGTAGAACCCACCGGGGTAAGTCGTACGGAATCAAAGTAACTCAATCTGTTCCGACACCAGGTACACTAGTCTAACCGATCAACGGACACTGACATCAAAGTCAGACAGACGGGGGACTAGGGGAGAGTCACGGATAACAGAATGGACCCAAAGTGAATGGAACCTACACGCCAGAGAGAAGTGTCGACGAGGTCGTTTCGACAGTGACGAGGAATGTGGATGCACCCCATCGGGGAGAGTCGATGGCGAGGACAGGAGCCCTCGCCCCATCAAATTCCTTCCAGTATCTAGTTTCTAGAATATATGTCCACGGAGAAGTAAGTGTAGTAAAGAAAGGGATATAATACCGGTTTCTATCAATATGAAACCTCTTTTAAAAATTTTTAAATAACACGTTTCATATGTGAGTATACTTACGGATGACTACGTTCCCCTGTCATTCCGTATAAACGAAGAATTTACCGTAATATAACTATACACTTAAGTTACTTACTGACGTAAAAACATCAAAATAATATATAGAGTGTCATGGATCAATTTTCCGTAATGTCGGGTTCAACATTAAAATTTCGTATTATTTATACGCAACATTATGTTTTTGACTCTTTAATTCGTCTTGAAACGTTAGAATATTATTAAACAGTTATAATAGTGATATATGTCTTATGCACGTGACGTCTATTAAATGTCAAAGACGTCGGATGGTTTTAATGTATATATCACAGAGAGTGCATGGGTGATGTGAATAAAAAATATCATAGGGATGTCCAAGTCACGATAGTTGAGGTAAAAAGAAAATCTCTTTAAATTCACAGAACAAGTCAAATTTAGTATCGATTTGGAATAATATTTTGTAGAAGGAGATGACATACACCTCACTATTATATAACGTACACGAAGGTGACACGTTCCGTTACGTATACATTTGAGTGATTTTGGAGAGACTTCTCTTACGACATGAATAAGGATTCTGGACTTAATTAATCATACGTAAACATATATATAAATACAGTAGGTGAAAATTAATGTGTATCCATCTCGTCGGACAGTAAGTCCGTATTTAGAAGTAAAATGAGAAGTCGGAAATGTCATCCCTTAATTGGGGTAGGTGATAAGGACCTCCTCCCGTACCGTTGGGTGAGGTCATAACAACGGACCTCTTAGAGTACCTGTCTCCTCGGACCGTCCGATAGTAGGTATCCCAACATTTCTCAACCTGTACTGACTTCACTGAATCGTACGTACAAATGAATGACAAATTGTATGTTAATCGAATGACAAATTGTATGTCTTAAAGGACTTAATCGTTACTTTTTAGAGACGAGACACCAATAAAAGGTTTCTCCTCTTTAATCTCAACAAATAACATCTGTATAATAACTATTCATAAGATATGTAGTGTCACATACCAGGAATACTCTTAAGGACCCTATTCTGAATGACTCCAGAATCTTTACCCCTATCTGAAAGGTTTGAAGTAGAATTGAGACCCGTGAGACTCATTACATTGACTCTAAAAAGGGAACAATCACTAAGAGTCTTTGAAGTCTCGTTTAAACACCAGACTAAAATTTTTCACACATCTTGGAATACCGTACATAAAATAGGAACCGAAGTAAAATAAAGAAAATTGTAATTATATGAAGTGACATTATATTAAGTATCGATAAAGATAACACGACAAACACAAATTCGACAGATGTATATAGTATTTATATTGAAATGAGTCTACGTAAAGTGTCTTTTAAACTCCATCAAAGGAATCTTATGTACGTTATCTCGTTTTTTTTTTGTCTCGTTTCCTTAAATAATAGTACCCCTTATACTCACACTTAATTCCTTTATAGGTCGATACTCAGTTTATCTCAAAAATTTTAATCTGATGAGTAAACCAAGTCACGAAAGAACACACGTTTCCTGTTTTTCATTTACAATTAATGTTTTAAATGTAACACTTGATCCCTCGATAAAAAATTTTCCTTGTATAACCGAGATGTTTACAGTAAAAAGGATTTAGAATTAAAATTTTCTCTGTAATATTACTAGGAGTTGAGATGAAATATATATCCCATCACAAATGATGACTTAATTCACTTGTCTATAATAATCAATATATCTTTATAGTAAGAAAACAAAAACACCTTCCATCCCGACTCCCCTCATTAATGATCGTTACTAAATGTGATGTGTTAGTCTAATTAAGGGTGTATGATTATTTTATATTATTTTTACCCTTATAGAATAAAATATTAATGTTTCATTTGATATCTGTTTATGAAACGAGATTACCAGTTTAACGAAGTATAAGTTCGTTATCTTTTGTAAAAAAAGTCATAAATATTCGAAGTACCCATGTGGAATTCTTTCTGGGATGAATTATCAAAACTACTGTGACGCGTCGGAGTTTGTTGTCCCAGGTCTTTTGAAACCCGATGAAAAGTATAAGTTATAGAAGGGTAGTCAAGAGTAAGAGTCAAACTTTTTTATTTATATAATGTTCACCTACACGTTTATCCTTAAATTATACCAACAATCTTAAATTTTATACACCCCTATACACCTGATTAATTTTTTATTCAACCTTATTTACTAATCAATTTTTTTTCAAGGTGGAGAAAAATGGTAAGTGTTTTATATATTTATATTTGTCGTCTTATATACATACCAAATGTAAAAAGTTTTGTTGAAACTCCGTATCTTTAAGAAATTTTGTTTAGATATTTTCGATTATGTCTAAAAATTCGTTATAGTTTTACTATTATATATAAATATACTTTCAAGGACTATTTCACTTTTTTTTTTTGGTGTAACCCTCTTTTATAAACATTGTATATATTTTTATAGTGACAGAATCAAGTAAACCTAACGACATTGTTTTAATGGTGTCTCATCCACTGATTATGTGTTGCCTTTAAATAAAGAGTGTCAAGACCTCTGAAAAACTTCGGATTCTAGTTCCGTTGTCGTCTAAACCTCAGACCACTCTTAAACGAAGGACCAAGTAAATCGTCAGAAAAATGATACAGAAGTATACTGTATTCACTTGTTCCTCCAGTGACCCTAGTGAAAAAAATTCCCACGAGACACGACTTTACCGTGGGGTGAGGTTATGAGAACGGACCCTTTAGGGTACCTACCTCCTCGGACCATCCGATGTCAGGTACCCCAGCGTTTATCAGCTTGACTCGCTGAAGTGAAAGTGAAAGGACGTTACTCTTTCACGTCTCAGAATTGGTGACCTGGTCGTCCCTCATCAGGACAAACAGAAAGAGAGGTTCGTTATTAAATAATAAAAAGAACGTATACAATCATTACGGGATTAAATGAAGATTCCAATCCTCTCTCTGGAAACTACATCTATCATCCATAAAACCTCTTCCGTTGACCGTTGGGTGAGGCCATAAGAACGGACCTCTTAGGGTCCCTGCCTCCTCGGACCACCCGACGGTAGATACCCTAGCGTGTATCAGCTTGTGCTGACTTCGCTGAATCATCATCGTTACGACCCGAGTCAACGATTCGTCACAGGCTGAGGAACGTTGTGTCACCTGACAGGTGGTCCGAGGAGAGAGGTACCCTAAAGGGTCCGTTCTTATGACCTCATTTTAACGGTAAAGAAAGAAGTCCCCTAGAAGGACTGGGTCCCTAACTTGGAAGTAGAGAACGCAGAGGACGTTAACGTCCACCTAAGAAATGGTGATTTCTGGGAAAGATTCCCATCATTAGGATAAATACTGTCGGGGTAGAAGTATTGGATTAACGGGGGATTCCCAGGATTAGGATGAATGCTTTCGAGTTAGAAGTACTGGATTAGTGGGGGTTTTCTGGGGTGGAGGATAGGATAGTGTGACCCCCAATCTAAAGTTACTTGAAACTCCCCTGTGGGTGTCAGTCAGATATCGTCGGTGGTTTTAGCATTCAGAAGAGACTGTGGTATTGATTACTTCGTGTAAGTGTAGGGATCGGGTTTGGAGAAAGTCGGAGATAGGACAACATCAGATAAATGTCGTATGTGAAAACGAACCATATTATAAAGTATAATTAAACAAACATTAAAAGAACAGATATCAGAGGTTTTCTACCACCTTAACCCTCTGCCCATCTGTTTCAACGGAATACTTTTATAATTGTATCCCTAACGTCGTGTCAAAGTAGTTGTTTTTCGATATGAAATACTCTGTATTGAATTTTTCTAATTCTTTCGATTAGTAACTGATCCTGTTTACATAAAGTATAAAAATGAGTATCCTTAAAGTAAACTATTTTCTCATATTTTAAGTAAGACCTTGAGGGGTTTAATTTTATTTTCGTGAATTAAACCTTCTGGTACCATTTGTTAATTTGGACGTAAAAAAAGAGAAGTTTTAGATTGAACTCTACAGTGATGCACAAACGTTAAAGAAAAGTTTGATCCCTACAGTTAAATGAGGATAAAAGAAAGAACATAGATTTTTACGTTTATGCCTTCCACGTAATTTTTTTAGAGAAACTCTCTCCCCTTTTTTCCTCGTAAAGAGTCTCTTCTAAAACTGACTTCATCGGAAACGAATAAATGGTTTCATGTAAAGGTCCTTCCAAAAGAAGGAGTTTGGGTAAACCTTTACGAAGGAACTTCGGACCACAAAGTCCTCTTCGTGAAAGACTCAACTGTCCTACATACGGAGAAGTGATTCGTGAGATGAAAAGTAAAGAACGATACTGTACCACAATTTTAGAGGTTCCACTACAAATCCGACGAGAGTTTGATAAGAATGTTAGACCTTTGGAATTCAAGGAAAGATTTTCGTTTCGACTATTTCGAAAACTCAAAATTTTCTTCTCACATGAAACTCAAAGATAACTTATTACGTATTTACACAAATGTACCCGTACGACCCAAATAGAAGAAAATAACAACATTACCTTTTAAATCTTTAAATTGTATCTCATTTTAGACCTTAAATTCAAAGGCCTAAAGTGAAATACATTATATTATTATTTTTGTTATTGTAACAGTTTCCGGTCTCACATCGTCGGTCACAGACTCCCCCAACTCATCAGACGGTTGAAAGGATCTAAATTCCACAAGATTACTGAATACCTGTTACACGTAACAACCAATACGACAGTAACAGAAGGGGTCCGGTAGTACACTGTACACGTATGAGTGGGACGTTGGTGTGGGGTTCGGGTGGGTCGTGTGTTTCGAACCGGTGGAAAGATCCAATGACACGACACACAAATCAGTGAGTCAACACAGGTTGAGAAACGTTGGAGTACCTGACGTCGGACGGTCTAGGGATACTAGTACAAAAAAAAAAAAAAAAGAAAGTCCGTTCTTATAACCTCAGTCACCGGTAAAGTAGGAGGTTCCTTAGAAAAATAGGTCCCTAGCTTGAATCCAGAGGATACAGAGAACGTGAAATGGGTAATTCGGTAGTCCCTTCGGGACCGGGTCTGAATTATGGGAAGGACCCAGTGAACGTCCTGAGTACTCACGTAGAGTACTCTCGATCAACGTACCAAATATTTGGAGTCCTCTATAACCTTCTGTTCGGGAGGTCAACCTGATCCTTGGACTTCGTAGTAAGAAATTCTATCAACTCTTGTCTGTACTATGAATTTGTTGTTAAGGAGATTAAGTGTACGGACCGTTTCTTTTGGTATTTTTGTGTCACATTAAAAGATTCAAACAAAGTAAAACCTAAATTTTAATTAAGAATCGAGTCTGAGGATCCACGAAGTAATTTTATACGTAAACAGGACCTGAACTCAGTCTTCGAGAGAAAAGGGGAGGACACCGGACTGTACTACTGAAGAATTAGTTATGATATAGTATAACGTTTGTAGTTTCTACTTGTGACTACTGGGACAAAGATGTTATGAGTTGAGAGAGGGACTTACTAGTAAAACAATCTTAATCTACAAGGTACGGGTCGTCGTAAGTTCAATGTCCGACTGTAAGTAAGTCGGTATACAAATGGAAACTTAAGAAAATTTATTTATAGATCGATGGTAGAGGTCATAGACTCTCCATTTTCGTTACACACACAAGTCCACAAACCCCATGTCTATAAATTTACAAATTTTGACCTAAAATTATTTTAGAAAGATTATATAACAACTACAGAAGTTTTTGACAAGTGAGTAAAGGTTAGAATGTCGTGAAGAAAGATTCCAGTTTAAACGAATTTACACATCATTTACCGAATACCTTCGTAGTTTGTTTACTAAAGTTTATAATTTTCGTCGACTCAAGGTAATTTTACTTCTAAGAAGGTATTGTAAAGAAGTCCTTAAATTTTAATAACGTAAAAACTTTCATAACAAAGAAAGAGGTTTTAATAGTTTTAATCTAGGAGATAGTAATCAACCTCTTTAAATTCTAATAGATTTTAATTATAATGTCTAGTCACATAGGATAGTAGATCTAAAAGTAGTTTGTAGATATTACATATGTGTGGACTTTACAAGTTTTATCACGGACTCAGGTCCGAACTACACAACTTCTAACTTTCAATTTACTTTTATAAACGAACAACTGACGTAAGATAGTCGACAAGATTACACATAGACAAATTGTCAAAGTGTAATAGAGTAAAAACTGGATACGTAATTAATGCTTTTTTCTCTGAATGTCTCAAGTTTATAAAATAACTGTGTCTAAGACATGGAAGATAAAAAAAACGTATGGGTATAGGGTCCTTTTAAAGAAAGAAAAGATCCCACATTACCAAACCTATGACTATGACAACAGACTGAGTACTTATAGTAGATAAAAGTAGAGATACTTACTTAATTTTTTAGTCGAAACTTTCCTGTGGAGAGTTATAAACGTCTACTTAGAAGAACCTCCGGTAAGGAAACTGGAAGCACAAGGACTAGTAGAGTCTTGAAGTGTGTAAATACTCGAACAACCGTAAAGAACATATTAATATATAGACTAAGATTGTTACAAAGGACTTCTTATATTCGGAGACACGACCGTCTGACTTTCCTTTTTTTTTTCGATTGACGTCTCTACTCATCAACGTAAAGAGGTATTACCACTTTGTTTCATTTTGTTGAAGTATTACCTGGATCTCGTTTATTCTGATATTTCTTTTGGTTTTGTATTTTGATGTTCCTATATCTACATATTTCTTTATTCTGTATGGGTAAGTGTTATATTTGATTGGTAAAGTCAATGTAACTCTAATTTTGGTACCATCCGACGTTTTACTCAAAAAAGTTCTTCGTTTTTATGTATATAAACTGGCTAAAAAAAAAAAGATTGTTCTTAACCAAAAGGAGAAAAAATTTTTTTAACACAAGTAAAGTTAATTTAGCAGTTAAACCATACACACATATGTCGGATAAAATATAGTTAACAAACGTCCGAATACCCTTCATTTTATTGGTATTATGTCTGGAGGTTTATGTCAAGATTAAATTTGAATTCTATTGTTGTTGTTGTTGTTGAATGTCCATTTCGAGACCTTTTATTTCATTTTAGTTCATACGAAGGTTGAGTTGTTAATCTTTGACTGATTTTACTGATTTCGTTTTAAAGTCTACCCTAGTGACTGACCGGCGATAATCACAACTTTATTTTATTCATCTTTATCGCGACTGGTACTGACTCTTTTTATAAACGATTTGTGACATGTCTAACTTTTTTTTACCACCTGTTGTTCTTAAGTATGTGAAAAACGGAAGGATTCTCTCATTATTTCATGACCTTCTACACCCCCTTAAAGAACGTTTGGATTGGGTTGACTGAAGAAATTAAACCTCCTTGTTACCAGTGTGTATGTAAAGTTTATAAAGTAAGGATTCTTAAATGAACTTATTACAAGATATAGTAAGTATTTCTTTCGTAGTTTCTGATATCAAGTGATTTTATTTTTCGTTCAACCGTGTATTTGTCCTTTTTTGTAATGTACTTTCCAAAAGTCCACTCGTGACTTTATAAATCTATGTCATTACAAATCGACGGTATTACTATGCCATCTTTTCTTAGTAGTTCCTTATGAGAGTTTAATTAAGATCCTCAGGTAGTAATCAGACTATGGTTTTGGTCTGTTTCTGTGATGTTTTTATCTACTAATTTTCGGTTATCGAGACTAATTATATTTACATTCTTAGGAGTTGTTTATAATCTTTCCTAGTATGTAGTATAAATTGGTCTAATTTTCCTAGTATGTAGTATCAGTTCACCCTAATTAAGGTCCCTACGTTCCTACCAAGTTGTAGATGCGTAATTACACTATATGGTATGATTGTTTTCCTTTCTATTTTTAGTGTACTAGTAGAGTTATTTGTGTCTTTTTAGTAAACTGTTTAAAGTCGTAGGTAAGTATCATTTTTGAGGATATTTTCAAGAATACCTTCCTCATATAGAGTTGTATTATTTTTGGTATATACTGTTTAGGTATCGATTGTTGTGTGAGTTACAACTTCTCGACTTTCGAAAGGACGATTTTAGTCCTTGTTCTTTTAATACGGATGAGACAGTTGAAAATAAATTGTATCATAACTTATCTTATACTCGGTATCACTATTCTTTGTTTCTGTAGATTTAACGTTCCCTTCTTTATTTTAACAAAGATAAAAAGTTCTAATCTCTCTTTATTTCACTGGAACATACGACTATCTTTACCTGTTCCATTTTCCCTATTTGTGTTTATGTTTTCATATTGACGTTCTCGTTTCAGGAATTCTTCCACTTTTTACTATCAGAAATCTTTGGGTTTAATGAAAACTTCTTGTATAAAACTGACGTTTAGTGGAGACCCGGTTTCTTTTTTCCTTTTGTAATTTATTTGTTTATAACTTCAGAGTTGTCATAAACAAAAACTAAGACTCAGTACAACCGATCGTCCAAACTCTATCAAAGAGACATAAATTCTAATGATTACTAATTCATATAACTCTACAAATAAAGTCATATTTCTTTCCCTTTAATTTTTCTTTTTGGATTTTTAATAAACACTTAATGAGTCCCTTCAAGAATAAACATTATTTTATAGTTGGTTACAGTTTCTATAACTACTAGTCGTAGGAATTGAAGTGACCCCGAAGGTAACACCGAATCGACCCTTTCTTAGGTGGACGTTACGACCTCTGGACCCAAACTAAGGATCCAACCCTTCTAGGGGACCTCTTCCCTTTCCGATGGGTGAGGTCATAAGACCGGACCTCTTAAGGTACCTAACATATCAGGTATCTCAGTGTTTCTCTTGAAGTGACGACCCTTTGTATCTTCCGTCCTCCTCTTCCCCTATTGTCTCCTACTCTGCCAACCTACCGTAGTGGCTAAAACACCTGTACTCAGACTCATTAAACGTCCTCTACCACTTCCTGTCCCTTCGGATCGTACGACGTCAGGTACCCCAGTGTCCCAATCTATGTTGACTCGTTGACTTACTGTTGTTTGAAGTGAGAAACACCTCTTCACTTTTTGTTCCTTTTGTGGTAAAATTTTGGTAGTGTTATTATCGACTAAGTGTGTTCTTAGTGCTTACTGCTATGTAAATCACATACGAACTAGACTTTGTAGAACGTATCAGAGTTCAAGGAAAAGAACTTCCGAAACTAACTTTTCACTTTTTACCATTACGATATTGCCTTTCTTACAGTCTGTGGTACAATTGGTTTACTAGTTTCAATACTATTCAGTCCTCTGTTAAAATTTTAGAACAAAAGGTTTTACTACGCGATTCCTTCGTATTTGGTAATAGAGACATAAAGATGATTCTTACTTGAAAAAAGATAAGTCAACCTTTGTAGTGTATTTGGCTTTGACTCATTAAAAAATGGTTTTTTTTTTTTTTTTTTCTCATTTCGGATCAGACAGGAAAAGGTTCAATGTTTACGTAGTACCTGTTTCTTTCTTATGAAGTTTAATTTTTTCTTACTTCCGATACTGTTGATCTACGTCATACAAGACGACCTAAACTAAGACTTGGTTTAAAACCATAAGTAGACTTCTTTTCTGACAATGACTATTAACTCAACCTATGTAATGTAGTATCATAAGAGAGTCATAATTAAAAGAAAGAAAGAAAGAAAGAAAAAATTAACGTTACAAATCGAGATTCCTTCATATGAGAATCTCCTACGATTCTTCACCTTGATTCTTCACCTTTACCTCGTAGTACAAAATTGAATGAGAGTTTACCCTCTCTCTCTTGTATTTACAATTTTTATAATCAGTATTGTTATATATTCGGAACATATTCAGTTCTGTGATTTTAGGTTGTTAATTCGTCCTGTTTTTTGAGAAATCCTGTTGACCTCTGGGTGGTTGTGACTGACTAATAAATTGCTACAATTTCCTAAAAAGAATGAAAGACTCCTTAAACCATAATCAATTCATTTTTCTTAGACACAGAAAATCTCTATTTGTGACTTCGTAAATCCTAACTTAAATTTACTATTGTCAGAAAATAAAGGTTACAAGGTTTCCAAAATGACTCATCCCACAGTTACGTTATCCTGACGGGTAACGTGTTATTAACAAATGTGACCTCTGCAAATGTACCCTCTAAAACAAAAGAAGTGATGGAAACATATGTTAAAAAGTATCATTTTCAAAAATGTAAAATCCTGCAAATAAAAAACTAAGTATTTTCTTATAAGAATGGTCCTTTTTCGTAAACATTGTGTATTTTACCATGTGGTACATGTCTAAAAATGTTTGTAGTAAAATTACATCATCAATTAAATAAACGACTCTTGTCACCGTCATCTTCATCAGACAAAATCTTTGAAAGAAACACGGGGTATACGAATGTATTAGGGGAAAAGAGAGGATTCGAAAATAAAATAAAATAAAAAGAAAAAGTGTATGGACAACCAGTAAATATATAGAAGAAAAAAAAATTAAAAATAAAAATGAAATAAAACGAAATGTTATGACATAACCAAAACGGTATGCAACTGTACTTAGTCGGTGCCCACATGTACTCAAGGGTTAGGACTTGGGGGGAGGGTGGAGGGTGGGGCATAGTAGAGAGACCTAGTAGGGGCACGTGGTCGGGGTTCGTAGGACATAGGACATAACTTGTATCTGACCTCTAAACAAAGAAAAAAAAAAAAATTAAATTAAAATAAAAATAAAAAAATAAAAAAATTAAAATTTTAGAAATTAAGAATGTCCGCAAGGGTTTGTACTTGGGGGGAGGGTGGAGGGAGAGGTATTGTAGAGAGACCCAGTAGGGGTACGTGGTCGGCGTTCGTGCGACATAGGACGCAGTCTGTATCTGACCGCTAAGTTAAGAATGTACTATCATATGTACAATCTTACGGTAAGAGGGTTTAGTAGGGTGGGAGAGGGAGACTCAGGTTTTCAGGTAATATGTGTAGACACAGAAAAAAGGACAGAACGTATGTCCCAGCAGTAACGGTAGAAGGATTTAAGGTATATATACACAATCATATGACATAACCACAAAAAGAAAGACCGAATGAAGTGAGACATATTAGCCGAGGTCAAAGTAGGTAGAGTAGTCTTGACTAAGTTTACTTAAGAAAAATTACCGACTCATTATGAGGTAACACATATACATGGTGTCGAAAGAATAGGTAAGTAGACGACTACCTGTAGATCCAACAAAGGTACAGGACCGATAATATTTGTCACGACGCTTTAAAGTGTTCAACTTCTTATATTAAAAGGGAAAAAACTAACACTTTATTGCGAACACAAAATGGAAAGACGGAAACCTTCTTATAAGTACCTCACTATCCCTCTCCCTTCACGATTCTGACACCGTAAGTCTCTGACTTTGAAGAAAAATTTTTTTGGTGACTTAGATCTGTTTGGATCTGTCTTATAATTTTTAGTCTCTGTAGTGAAACGGTTGTTTTAAGGTATATCAGTTTCGATACCAAAAGGGTCGTCTGGACATGTCTACACTCTCAACCTGGTTTTACTTCCGATTCATGGTTTCTTAACTACGAAAACTTGACACCACGACCTCTTCTGAGAACTTGACTTTTCTCTAGTTTGGTCAGTTAGGATTTCCTTTAGTTGGGACTTATAAGTAACCTTACTGACTACGACTTCCACTTCGAGGTTATGAAACCGATGGACTACTCTTCTCGGTTCAGTGACCTTTTCTGGAACTACAATGTTTTCTAGACTCGAATACTCCTTTTCCCCCGTTGTCTCCTACTCTACCAACCTACCGTAGTGTCTGAGTTAACTGTACTCAAACTCGTTCGAGGGCCTCTACCAGTTCCGGTCCCATCGGACCGTATGATGTCAGGTATCTTAGCGTTTCTCAACCTGTGCTGACTTGTTGACTTGTTATTATTGTTGACTTAGTGACTACTCTGACACACCGAAAAATTCAGATACTTACCAAGTACCAGATATCTCTAAATATTCCCTATTCAATGTAGTTTTGGTCCTCTCTTGATTCTTATAAAGTACTAAGGAACTTTTGGTGTGCTACCTTAAGAAAGTTTTAGGTAAAGTCATTAAAAGATTTGACGTGTATCACTAAAAAAAAGTGTAAAAGTTAGGGTCTCACTTAAATTTAACTATCCTAAAGTAATCATAAATTTATATTTATACGTACCACTATCGAAGGTTCGAACGGATTCACCGAAGAGTAGTATAGTATGTTTTGAGAGTTCATAGGGGACTCATAAAAGTACGAAATATGACAAAAGTGTAACGATGAAGGGTATAGAGAGAGAATTATATGCAGTATTTGTAAAGTATATGTGTAGAAGTTTACAAGAGTTCAACATAAGGGTCCACCGAGTCACCATTTCTTAGACGGATGGTTACGTCCTCGGCATCCAAGCTAGGGACCCAGGTCTTTTAGGGCGCCTCTTCCTAAAAGGAAGTCGAAGTCGTAGTCAGCAAGGTCACTTATAAGTCCTAACTAAAGGAAATCCTAACTGACCAAACTAGAGAAAAGTCGAGGTGAGAAGAACGGCCCTCTTAGGGTACCTGTCTCTAAACGTCCGGTGTCAGGTGTACCAGCGTTCTCTCAGTCTGTCCTGACTCGTTGACTCGTGTGTGTATGTCATGGTAATTTTACGACGAAACTTAAGTACTGACTCCATAATTTTTTGTATATTGATGGTCACGTCATCTAAAGAGACTTTCACAGTGTTAGATCATACGGACACAATAAGTTACCTTGTGTCGACGGGGAACTCTTTACAGTAACGAAATAATTAAATTCCGTGGTCTTAGGACTCTACACGAGTTGTAGATAATTGCATAAGTCACCTTTTAGTGACTGTAAGTCTACTTCCATATTCACTAAAAAGACATGAGGTCACTTATAAGTCCTGATTAAAGTAACCTTCCTGACTACGACTTCGACCTTGAGGTCATGAAACCGGTGAATGAGTAACCTTTTCTGGGACTACGACCCTTTCTAACTTCCGCCCTCCTCTTCCCCTGGTGTCTCCTACTCTACCAAATGACCGCAGTGGCTACACTACCTGTACTCAAACTCATCCGGAGCCCTCAACCACTACCTGTCCCTTCGGACCGCACGACGTCAGGTATCCCAACGTTTCTCAGCCTGTCCTGGTTCGTTGACTTGACTTGACTTGACTTTCATTCACGATAGGTAATGGTTCATAATATTTTGTCAAGGTAAGGTAAAAGATTTAAATAGGTGTCTCATATAATTTATAGTTGATCTTGAAATAAAGTTAATTTTATACGAAAGTTACCCAAAATATTTTCATTGTATCATTCATATGATAGTATTTATCCTGTTAATATATAATACACCTATTAATATACGTTCCTTTAATTTTATTTTATTAAATAAATCTTCCATAAAAAGAAAAACAGGTTTACAATCCTTGAGTTCAAATAACTTCTTGGGTTAATGAACAGTCTGAAGAAATAGACTCAATGATAAAAATGAGTTACAAAGATAAATTAGTCAAATGTGGCGATCCAGCGAAGTCAGTACAGGCTAAGACACGTTGCGACACCTGACATCGGGTGGTCCGAGGAGACAGGAACCCTAAGAGGTCCGTTTCGTCCAACGGATAGGGAGGAGGTCCCCTAGAAGGGTTGACTCCTTGACTTAGGTGTAGAGTACCAGAGGACGTGACCGTCCGTCCAAGAAATGGTGATCGTGGTTGACCCTTCGGACTTAAATATAAGTTCTCCCATATTATTCGGTTCTGACATGTTAGTGTATATAACTGTGGACTAAGTCTTAATATATTAGTATGACTTTGTTTTAATAAGAACGTTATTGATTTATATTTAACTAATACATAAGAGACTTCAATATGAGAGACTAGAGTTTTCCATGATTCTTGTAAATGGCACCGTAAAGGTCACTGTGGACTTACGGTTTTGGATGAGATCTCTTTGTTTTGTTTTTCAAAAGGTTTAGAGAGATAGTTTGTTCTTAAGATGGGCTGTCGAACATGAAAGAAACGACTTACAACATAACTGAACGACGACCACCGATAACGATTCGACGGAAAATCCTGTAAAAGACTTTATACGATACACCTTTGAGACGGTAGGATTTTATTCTAATATTTTTCACAGGGGAACTTAACACCGACTGATGTTTGTCTACTTTGAAAAGGTACACACTAATGAAGTCTCCGTGGTCTTGACTGAAGGTGTTTACGTTTTCTATATTTCTTTTGATGACTTCGTTCAGATCGTTAAATTCAATCTTCGAAACAAGGGAATTCTTGTACTTAAAAATACAAAGAATGATATCCCCCTGTGTCTATTAGGAATTCCCCTAAACTGAAGTTACTAATTCCTAATAAATGTCTTGTATGTCACCAATGTAATATAAATATTGGAATAAAAGATATCCGTTTGTTAGAAAGAAACGGAAATAAAAGTGTAAACAATGACGTCTAGTTTAGTCAGTCAGGATTTCCTTTAGTCAGGACTTATAAGTAACCTTCCTGACTACGACTTCGAGGTTATGAAACCAGTGGACTACGTTTCTTGACTGAGTAACCTTTTCTGAGACGACGTCCCTTTCTAACTTCTGTCCTCCTCCTCTACTGTCACCTACTCTACCAAACTACCGTAGTAACTACCCTACCTGTACTTAAACTCGTTCGAGGTCGTCAACCACTACCTGTCCCTTCGAACCGTACGACGTCAGGTACCCCAGGGTTTCTCGACCTGTGACGACTCGCTGATTTAACTTGACTTAACGTAGAATAATAAATGAAACCTTCTCCATGTGAAACTCTACCTTAATAGGACCATTGTAAAGACATTAGTGACATGAAGACATCAACTACATCTTCAGGTGGAACACAAGTCAACGATCCTGATTTAAAATTTACCCATACTCTTTACGATACTTATTAGAAAGTAGAATAGATAATAACTTATATTAAGTATTTTTACTTGTTACGTAACAATTTATATATTTATTTTCCGTTTTATATATCGTTGTGTTTTATATGGTTATACATTATGTATATACATATGGAGTTTAAATATTTAGAAATCAGAATAGAGTTACTGAATGTAAGAGAAATGATTAAGTAAAGGAAACGATCGGATAGTAAAGAAAAGGGGAAAAAGGAAGGGAAAGGAAAGATAATTAGATAGTTAAGAGAGAGAAATAAGGAGAAGTAAAGAAAAAGAATGTGACCGAATCATGGGTTTACTCGGTTCCCAATCTAGTCTCAAGGTATGACGAACTATGAAACAAATTTAGACGTAGTTTTGGAGGATGTAAAAACTGTAGTTTCGTACACTGACACTCTACAACGTTTGAATTCCTACAACTGTACAAAAGATCAATGAAACTCAGGAGATACCCATACATAGAAATACAAACAAATTAATATGTCCGTACATTCGGCTTTACTATAATTTGTTTAAATTAAGTCCTTCTGATAAATGTTTATCATTTACTTATGAGAATATCAATTCAGTAGAATTTCGGTATTGTTATACGAATAAAATTTCGATAAAATTTTTAAACGAGTAAGCAAGATGATTAAAGTTTAATTGTAAAGGGGTTAAAAAAATTTTTCCTCTTATAAGTCCTTTTATACGAAGATTACTTATTCCTCGAAAAAAAAAAAAAAAACCATTACTACAGAATGGAAATAAATTGAAATTTAAAGTCTGAGAATCAATACTATCTACAGAGTTTTATTATATATTTAAGGTAATCAAAAAAATTGACGAACTATAGTGAAAAGTAAGATAAAATTTTTCAGTTTATTTTAACTTAGAATTTTTCAAATGAATAACAAATGTCAGGTAATAAAGAGAAGAAAAATGAAAAAAAATTTAACTTCATATCAACTAAAGGTTATAATGTTTTATTTCCAATATAAAGGAACGCGACATGAAATATAGAGACAACGAATAAATAAAATATGAATCATCGAAAAAATTTTTAACCTCCATAAATGAAATGTTAAACCACAATCAAAGGCGGTGATCAAAATAAATAAATAAAATAAAAAATTTATATTTAAATAAATAAAATTAACCTCCTATTAATGAAATGTTATAACATAACCAAAACGGTATACAGTTGTACTTAGGTGGTGTCCATATGTGCACAAGGGGTAGGACTTGGGGGGAGGGTGGAGGGAGGGGCATGGTAGTAAGACCCAGCAGGGTCACGTGGTCAGGGTTCGTAGGTCACAGCACGTAGTTTGGACCTGACCGCTAAGCAAAGTATATACTATAATATGTACAAAGTTACGGTAAGAGGGTTTAGTAGGGTGGGAGAGGAAGAAGGTGACAACATATGTAGACACAGAGAAAACGACAGAACGTATGTCCCAATAACAATGGTAGAAAGATTTAAGGTATATATACGTAATCATATGACATAACCACAAAAAGAAAGACCGAATGAAGTGAGACATATTAGCCGAGGTCAAAGTAGGTGGAGTAATCTTGACTAAGTTTACTTAAAAAAAATTACCGACTCATTATGAGGTAACACATATACATGGTGTCGAAAGAATAGGTAAGTAGACGACTACCTGTAGATCTAACGAAGGTGTAGGACCGATAATATTTGTCACGACGCTACTTGTAACCATATGTGCACAGAGAAAGTTAAGACCAAAGGAGTCACACGTACGGGTCTTCACCCTAACGACCCAGTATTCCGTCAAGATAAAGGTCAAAAAAATCCTTAGAGGTGTGACAAGAGGTATCATCGACATGGTCAAACGTAAGGGTGGTTGTCACATTCTCCCAAGGGAAAAGAGGTGTGGGAGAGGTCGTAAATAACGAACATCTGAAAACCTATCGTCGGTAAGACTGACCTCAATTTACCATGGAGTAACACCAAAACCAAACGTAAAGAGACTAGACTATTACTCACTACAACTCTTACAAAAGTACACAAACAATCGGTAGACATACAGAAGAAACCTCTTTACAGACAAATCAAGAAACCTGGTAAAAAACTAACCCAGCAAATAAAAAGACCTTAACTCGACGTCCTCAACGAACATATAAAGACTCTAATCAACAGACAGTCAACGAAGTAAACGACAATAAAAGAGGGTAAGACTTCCAACAGAAAAGTGGAACGAATATCAAAGGAAACAACACGTCTTCGAAAATTAAAATTAATCCAGGGTAAACAAATAAAAACGAAAATAAAGATTATAAGACCTTCCACTCAGTATCTCCTAGGACGACACTAAATACAGCCTCTCACAAAAGGGATACAAGAGGAGATCCTCAAAATATCAAAGGCCAGAATCCAAATCTAGAAATTAGGTAAACCTCAAATAAAAACACATACCACAATCTTTCACAAGATCAAAGTAAGAAAATGTTCACCAACTGGTCAAAAGGGTCGTGGTGAACAATTTCTCTAACAGAAATTAGGTAACGTATAAGAACGGAGGAAACAACTTCTATTCCACAGGTATCCACGTACCTAAATTGAGACCCGAAAGATAAAATAAGGTAACTAGATATAAAGACAGAAACACATGGTATGATAGAACTACTGACACCGAAACATTATCTCGGACTTCAGTCCATCCAACTAAGGAGGTCAAGGTAAGAAGAAAGAGTTTTAACGAAACCGATAAGCTCCAAAAAACATAAAGGTATGTTTAACACTTTAATAAACAAGATCGAGACACTTTTTATAGTAACCATCGAACTATACCCAACGTAACTTAGATATCTAACGAAACCCATCATATGAGTCAAAATTATTAAAGACATGGAGTAGTGACCCCACTTCGACTTCTTTTAAATTGAGTTTAAACAGGTCAAAACTAAAATTTTGATATTTCAATAATGTGTACTTTTACTTTCTTTTTATATTCCCGTAAAATTTAATTTATACTTAACTTTGTAGAATAAAAGTAGTAACCGGATAATATAAAAATAGTTTGGTCACGAATGTAAAGTTTGGGTTAAACTTACAAATAAGAGAAGGTGTACCCTCAAATTTAAGATACCTTTGTCTTTTAAATACATAGAATATTTCTTATATTCTTTTCCTATTTATACCACGTATTAGGATAAACAGTATTATAAAAGTTTATACAAGATTTTGAATATATCACTTTCATATATTAACTTCTTCTTGGTTATATAAAAGAGTTTGTTATGAATTTAAATGAGATATCTATCGTTCTGACTTTTAGATATTATTAAATTCCTATCTCCTTTTCTATTCGTTGTCACCTTAGTTTTATAAAAGGAAAAAAAAATTCACTGTCTCTTCTACGCTTTATTCACAATTTTGGTAGGTCTCGTAAGACTATAACGGGTTTTGTTGAAGTAAGATAAAAAACTTAAGACGTATAGTCAGAAATGGGTAGTCGTTACTAGTTCGAGGTGTGTGATGAAAGACAGACGGTAGGGAGTTTATACGGTCATAGTCAGGAGAGAATAGATCGGTGTCGTTCTGACGATGTATTTTCCATAATGACTGTTTCCAGTCTTTAGGTTTATTGTCTAGTTTGTCACTACGAAATCGTATTTTGACGGTCGTGGTTTCAGTACTTTGCCGACGTAGTTTTAGTAGAAACTAAAGTTTTACCAAAATTGTTTTTCAAGATGAAATACCTTTTTTTTTTTTTGGAATAATGTACTATAGAACTGGTTAGATTTCGTAAGTAGAATTTCTTTCCCGTAAATATTAAGGTGAGAGTATCCTTACTAGAGGTTTACGTTTCAACCCGTTTCCAAATATCCACAATGACCCGTCACTCGACTCAGTGTATACACACGATGTCCCGTATGATCCGATCTTCGTTTATTGAAGTTTCTTTTATAGTCTTAAAATAGTAATCTTAAAGGTGTTTCCTCGAATTTATGAAAAGTTTTATACGAATTTTATAGAAGTTATAATGTATTAGTATCTATGACCTAAACTGTAGTAGACTCTCTTTTGACTTAGAGTTAGACAATAACATTAAGTCCTTTTGTTCAGAATCGAATTTGTTGACTGGTTTTAGTATCTAATCATCCCCGTTGTCCCTTTGTACACTTTTTTTTTAGGTGTATAGGACTAAAATTAAACTTTGACAAAGAAGATAGGGTGTGACATTTAGTTGTAATTTAAAGATATTAATAAAAAGAAACAGTAATTCTTCGTACTACGAAAGCTTAACACGACCTCTTCTGAGGACTCTCAGGGTACCTGTCGTTCCTACAGTTTCCTCTGTAGGGATCTCCTTTAGTTGGGACTTATAAACAACCTTCCTGACTACGACTTCGAGGTTATGAGACCGACGGACTTCTCTCCTTGGTTGAGTGACCTTTTTTGGGACTACGACCCTTTCTAACTCTCGTTCTCCTCTTCCCCCGAATCTCCTACTCTACCAACCTACCGTAGTGTCTGGGTTGTCTGACTCAAACTCGTTTGGTACCCTCTACCACTTCCTGTCCCTTCGGACCGCACGACATCAAGCATCCCAGTGTCTCGCCCTGTGTTGAATCGCTGATTTGGTGTCCTTCGTACTTTATATCTCCTATGAGTAATTCAGGAATTTAAAGGTAAAAAACTAGAACATAGGGTTGGATGTTGAATACTAAAAGTTCTGATAATTATGATTGAGACACCTTCATGTGAAAAGATATCCTTAAATTACTAGTTCAAAAAGAGTAATCCTTAATAGAAGTCGAAATATGTTCAGTTATGCGAAATACGACTACGATATGAACAAGGTTTATTATCTACGAAAATGTACCCGAAGGGACCACCGAGTCTCCAATTTTCGCAGACGGACGTCACACCCTCTGGACCCAAACTAGGGACCCAGCCCTTCTAGGGGACCTCTTTCTTTACCGTTGGGTAAGGTCATAAGTACGGACCTCTTAGGGTACCTGTCTCCTCGGACCACCTGATGTCAGGTGTCCCAGTGTTTCTCAGTCTGTACTGACTCGCTGAAGTGAAAGTCAATTTTATAATAAACACACATAGATAGTATAGCCATTTCTTTGGATCGTGTACCTTCATCTTGTTTTACTTTTATTTTTACTCTATCTCTGTCCTGTCCTTTTTATGGGTAAGTTTTATAAAAACTATGTAATCACCACTATATAAATTAAAAAAGTGACAATAATTCTGACCCTAGTATACAAGTAAAATCCGTTAAATACTTTACCAAGGTCAATTTAAGAAGAGTTCTCTCTGTGATCAGAGAGATTTTACACAGACAATACACAAAGTGTCGAAGAAGATTTGAGGTAAAGGAAGGTGTGACTACAAGATTAGGAACTATATATAAATTTTCGTAAAACTAAATTAAGTTCTACGTACCCCTAGAGTCTAAGTCCCTACGTAACAATTTGGAGTTGATTGGGTAACCACTTTTCTGTTGGTACGACCTAAAAGACAACGATTGGGTCAAGGTGGTATAAACTTCCGACTATTAATAGAAAGGGTCTTAAGAGAAGTAAAATAATTAAAGAAGAGGGTTTTCTTCACAAGTACATTCTAATCCTTCCATTTACTTTTCCTCTTTGATAATAAGAGCCCTTCCCTGAACATCCATCTGTTTCTAAATATCGGTGACGGTCGTACGAGTACTCTTGGTGGAGAGTTGACAAAGTCTCAGTTTAGGAAAGTAGGTGTTACGTCGGAGAGACTAGAGACCGAGAAAGACGAACTTTCACTTTCCGTGAGTCAGCACAGGTTGAGTAACCCTGAGGTACCTTAAATGTTGGGTACCTTAAGAGGTCCGGTCTTATGACCTCACCCATCGGAAAGGGAAAAGGTCCCCTAGAAGGGTTGGGTCCCTAGCTTGGGTCCAGAGGGCGTAACATCCACCTAAGAAATGGTCGACTCGGTGTTCCCTTCGTTTCACTTTCACAATCAACACAGGCTGAGAAACATTGGGGTTCCTGACATCAGGGGGTCCGAAGAGACAGGTACCTAAAAAGGTCCGTTCTTATGACCTCACCCAACGGTAAGGGAAGAGGTTGTCCAGAAGGACTGGGTCCCTAGCTTGGGCCAAAGGGCGTAACGTCCGTCTAAGAAATAAGAGATTCGGTGGTCCCTGAGTCGAAAGACGAATTAACACACATTCATTAAACGAAGCCCCGAAGAGACCATCGAGTCAACCATTTTCTTAGACGGACGTCACGTCCTTTGGGTTTAAACTAGGGACCCAGTCCTTCTAGCGGACCTCTTCCCTTACCGTTGGGTGAGGTCATGACAACGGATCTTTTAGGGTACCTGTCTCCTCGGACCGTCCGTTACCAGACATCCCAGTGTTCTCAGTCTGTGCCGAACCACTGATTTGATGGTGTATATGTCACCAAAGATAAAAGGACTTGTTTGGAACAGACTATAACTAAAATTATACTCTTATCTCCAACATAATTTGGGAATTTTATACACGTAACCTAAAACCGTTCTTTTGAATAGTCTCCGACGTTCTTGGTATTTGATATAAGACATCAGTATGTTACCTCTTCCGTTACCGTTGGGTGAGGTCATGAGAATGGACCTTTTAGGGTACCTACCTCCTTGGACCATCCGACGTCAGGTACCCCAGTACTTCTCAACTTGTGCTGACTCACAGAAGTGAAAGTGAAAAGTGAAAGTACGTGACCTCTTCCTTTACCGTTGGGTGAGGTCACAAGAACGGACCTCTTAGGGTCCCTATCCCCTCAGACTACCCGACGGTAGAACCCAGTGTCTCAGCCTGTGTTGACTTCACTGAATCGTCGTCGTCGTCGTCGTCGACAGTATGTTATAGACCATTTTCATGTGTGGTTACATGGAATTACTTGAACGGTGGGACCCGTTCTTTCGAAACTACGTCTCTAAATTTTCACACTTGATCGACGGTACTATCCATATTGTAATAGACCGGTCAAATTCCCCTTACGTCTCCCTTATGTCTCAGATTTTTATGGTTACAAAAATTTATTTCACTATCGAGTAATTTAGTTTCCATCCACTGTATCGAAATTTTATACACCCTCCCTTTACTGAGTATCACTGATTCTACCGGTTGACACCAGAGTATCCCGTATCTCTCATGAAAAGGAGGGAAAGTGAGGCCCAAACCGATACACTACGAAATGGTTACTCTACAATCGTCCACATGATACCCGACTCTACATGACGGATCGTCAAACCGACGAGAAAACACATAGACGGAAACGGTACTCTTTTTATGTTACTTCTATCTATGAAGAGAAGGGGAGTTAAGTTCTTACTTTATAGTGTCTGTCTATCGGAACGACGGGGTCGGTTGACATTGGCACACTCGATCTTTGTGTACAAATGATAACGTACCATGAGTCTAAAGACACTGATACGGATCTTGTACTTCGTCTTTTTCGACTAACTCCTTTACCTGACTTTCTCCTTATAAAAGTATCTTTGAAATTTCTTTTCCCCATCCTTCTTCCAGTTTTATGTATGTGAATCGAAACTTACTTATCTAAGAGTACCTTCCCTAAAAACCGTCTGACCTAACGACAAGATTAATAGTGAGGATACAGTCTGTGTCTGAAAAGTCAGGATCTTTACATATAATAGAGTAGACCTATTTTTATATATAGGTAACATAAATCAACCCAAACAAGTCAAATATTCTATGTCCCTCTCGAAAATTCTTACTAAAGGACCAACCCAAAAGGGAAGACGAGAGAATGCTAATAGTTAATTTTCGTACAAGACGTCATTGGTGACTGGGTTTTAGTTTTTCTGTGTGTTTCGTCTCGACTTGTTTATAACTTTCGAACTTCATTTCAGTAAGGTAGACTGGATGACCTAGACACTCGTTCTGTTTCTATATATATATATATATGTGTGTGTGTGTGTGTATATACATATGTATATATAAATTAAGATTCAGAGACTCACATACCCATTAAACAATAAGTAATTTTTATTTACTGATTATTTCCATTCCATACTATAACTCTTGTTGTACGACACCCGACAAACATACCGGACGATCGAAATCCAAGTCATAAGATTATAACTTGTAGAATATTTTGTTGTTTGTTCCTTCCATTCTGATGAAACACTGGATCGAGTCAGCGTAGACTGAGAACTACTGGGGTACCTGACGTTGGGTGGTCCGAGAAGATAGGTACTCTGAAGGGTCCGTTCTTATAACCCCACCCAACGGTGAAGAAGGAGACCCCCTAGAAGGGTTGGATCCTAGCTTGGGTGTAAAGGACGTAGAGGACCGTCCGTCTAAGAAGTGATGACGTGGTGGACCCGTCGGGACACTACATCATTTTGACCCATTTTCTTTACCTAACATCGAGGGAATAAAGTCGTATCAATTCCTACCTTTTATCTAGTAGTCTTATAAAAACCGTAGTATTGTCATCAAGTTCCACTTAAAATCTCTAACACATTTTGTTGTCGTATCGAGTCCAGTTCCACGAATTCATTCTTTTCGTCCAATACGAACGTAGTACTGGTTTTTAGACACATCGGTAGTGTCCTTCTGTGTTCCTGCCTTCAAAGTTTATCCATTCTCCTGTAGTATTCATGTTCGCTCTACTGGAGTAACGGTGGTCTTCGGACCTTTCCTCTCGATCACTAGACTACACGGACGTCAATCTGTTAGGCCTGATTAAGTATCTGAGCGTTGAACCTCTTAAGATCCTGTTATTATCAACATAAGTAAAATGAATTTTTTATGTGAATATTAAATACAACTTTAAAAAGTGAAAAGTACTCAACTTCTTTTGTCCATTAAACCTACTAAATTGGGTGATTTTTGTTTGTTGTTTTTAATTAAAATTGACAGTCAATGTGTTGTCTGTATCTTTTAGGAAAAAAACTTCCAAAAGGATTACTAAATGAATTAAAAAAGTTCTTGTTTATATAAAGATGAAAAGTTTTTATGTAGAGAACTTATGTCTCCTCATACTTATCCAAATATGTACATCTGACTCTTTCTGTAATATTAATTAAAACAAAGGTTTGAAAATTTTTTTAATCGTGTTCGTTCAAGTGTATTTATATTGTTGTACTTTACTCTTTCAATCTTTTAAGATTGTTAAAACAATTTTCTGAGTTCGTAACAAAAAGATTTCTTGTTGACTCTTCTCCTACAATCCAGAGAAAATGAGTCTAAAAAATTTGATCTTGAGTATATGATAAACTATGTAGGTAAAGTTCACGTGTTAAGTTATATAACATTCCTTTAATCATCCAGGTTGGTAACGAAGTTATATCAATGTCTCGTGAGGTAGTGAGTTTCTATAGGAAACATAAAGATACCTTAGTTGAAAAGACCTATAAAATGTATTTACCTTGGTGTCTTATGTATCAGAAAACATGGACCTAATAAAGTAACTCGTATTTCAAAAACACCAAGTAAGTACAACGTTTTAAATAGTTATTAAACAAGAAAAATAACACTTTAAATTAAAAAAATAGATCAGTGATCAACTATCTAAAAGTCTAACAAAGGCCAAATGTCGACAAGACTTATTACGACGATACTCGTAAACGTATCAGTAGAAACACATTTGTTTACAAACCTAAAGAGTACCTGAATTCTTACCTTAATTTACGTATAAATTGTAAAATTCTTTGACAGTGCTAGAAAAGGTTTCGTTGACATAATCAAGCGTAAGGATGGTCGTAATGTATTTCCAAGTCAAAAGAGATGTGCTAACAGTTGTGAACCATAGTAGTCCTAAAAAAGAAAAAACATTGAAAAATTACTATTGTCACCGATAGACGAGTTTACTCATTCTTTTATTAAACGAGTTAGAAAATTAACCGAACGGATAGTATAAGAATGACTCGACTTCCTAAAGAGACATATAAAACCAATGTGTAGGAAAGAGTATGTATATTGAACGTTTATAAAAGATCTATCCAACAGTAAAAAGACGGGGTCCAACCTTCTCTTTCAAATAAGTATGGGTGATGTTTATCCTTAATGATTTATATTTTCACTATAAAACAACACTATTCATGTGAAATATGTAAATTTCAATATAAATGACCCTCTTTATAGTTGTTGGAGTCCATACGTCTACTGTGGTGGGAATACCGTATCTCACTTCTTCTTGACTTCTCGGAGAACTACTTTTATTTTCTCCTCTCACTTTTACAACCGAATTTCGAGTTATAAGTCTTTTGATTTTAGTACCGTAGACCAGGGTAGTGAAGTACCGTTTATCGACCCCTTTCTCACCTTTGTCACCGACGGAAATATAAAAACCCGAGGTTTTAGTGACGTCTACCACTAGTGTCGGTACTTTAATTTTCTGTGAATGAGGAACTTTCTTTTCAATACTGGTTGGATCTATCGTATAACTTTTCGTCTCTGTAACGAAACGATTGTTTCCAGGCAGATCAGTTCCGATACCAAAAAGGTTATCAGTACATATCTACACTCTCGACCTGATATTTCTTTCAACTCACGACTTCGTAACTACGAAAACTTGACACCACAACCTCTTCTGAGAACTCTCAAGGAACCTGACGTTCCTTTAGGTTGGCCAGGTAGAATTTCCTCCAGTCAGGACCCACAAGTAACCTTCTTGACTACAACTTCAACTTTGAGGTTATGAAACCGGTGGACTACACTTCTCGACTGAGTAAACTTTTCTGGAACTAGGACCCTTTCTAACTCCCGTCCTCCTCTTCCCCTGTTGTCTCCTACTCTACCAACCTACCGGAGTGGCTGAGTTACCTGTACTCAAACCCATTTGAGACCCTCAACCACTACCTGTCCCTCCGGACCGCACGACACCAAGTACCCCGACGTTTCTCAGTCTGTACGGACTCTCTGACTTGACTTGACTTGACTTGACCTTATTTAACCCAAACATTTAACTTTCCGTGTTGTAAATATGTGATTTCTCAAACGATTCTCTTTAATCTAATAAATCGATATGTATTTGTACATGTAGACCTGAAGTCTACTACCTTTTTCATTATATTAACTAACTGGAAAAACCCAAACATTTGGTACCTCTTTTAAGACTGAGTGTTCCGATTATTCAACGTAAAAATTACAGAACAAACGTGAGAAGTTAATCTGACTATTTCGTAGAACTTTCTTATTCTGTAAAATTTCAATCTAGTGATTACTATGGTTTCCTTGACGAATGAAAGGTACTATTTCTAAGTTCGTGTTTCCGAGTTTTAAGTTTTGACGATTCTGAAGGATTCTTGTACCTTAATAGAATTGTACTATACAGTGCGTAAATAAACAGTAACGTGTTAACTGATAATTCGACACTGGCCTCGTACGTAACTCGTCTACGTACCCCTTACACGAACCGTGAATTAACTCGTATCGTAAGTCCAAACCATCTACCAATAATGAAGATGTAAAAATGTACTCGTTTGTACACGATATAACTTAAAATTACACGGGATTACGTCTCGATGTTAACAGGGATCAGTTACCATACAACTGTTTCAAATTTTTATGTGTGTCTACGTGTCTCACGATAGAAGTCTATAAACGGGGGGTCTACTTCCTGATATCAGTACGTCATGTATCCTCCTTCGACCGATGTGTACTCTTTTCATTACTCGTTGGTTCTTAACTTTATGTGTGTAAACTTATCGAGTTATATGTGAATTTACTTTAATAATCATTAATATACGTCTTTGAGATTACTTAAATATGGTTTTAGATTATGGATAATATCATTGTATACTCACAGAACTAAGAAACACTGGGGTACCTGTCTTCGGGTGGTCCGAGGAGATCGGTATCCTACAAGGTCCGTTCTTTTGACCTCACCGAACAGTAAAAGAGGAAGTCTCCTAGAAGGACTGGGTCCCCAGTTTGGACACAGAGGACGTTCAGAGGGTGTAACGTCCACCTAAGAAATGACGACTCGGTGGTCCTTCGGGATAAATATGTGGGATGAGAACTCTCAGGGAACCTGTTGTTCCTCTAGGTTGGTCAGGTAGGATTTCCTCTGGTCAGGACTTATAGGTGTCCTTCCTGACTACGGTTTCGACTTTGAGGTTATGAGACCGGTGGACTACACTTCTTGACTCAGTGACCTTTTCTGGACTACGATCTTTTCTAACTTCCGCCCTCCTCTTCCCCTGCTGTCTCCTACTCTACCAACCTACCGTAGTGGCTGAGTTACCTGTACACAGACTTATCTAAGATCCTCAACCACTACTTGTGCCTCCGGACCACACGACGTCAGGTACCCCAGCGTTTCCCAGTCTGTACTGACCCACTGACTTGACTTGACTTGACTTGACTTGGAAGATTTCTATAATATCTACCTCACGTTACTCGGGGTCACTTCCCCGGTATGTTGATAAAGTGGTATTTCGAGTTTCCCAAAAGAGTCTCACTCTCCATTGGGAAAGATGAAAGGACCAGAAGGAACTATACAAAAGGTTTGTAAGATTTAAGACAGGAGGTGAGAAGTCTCTCCGTTGATCGTTCACCGTAAATAATCTGTATAAAGACATAACAAATCGATCCGACAGGTTATGATATGGGTTGTGGGAATACACTGATACTAACTAAATTTATCATTATGTTAAATTTTCGTTTCAAAATTAGAGTAATCAGTGTAAAGTTTACAAGTTATCACGTTTGAATCTGATAAATATAATACCGTCTTAAAGATGACCCGACAGGAATTGCAAAATGTTTTTCATGTTATGTATACTGGCATTAATTAATCCTTCTTTCTTTTTACATAAAAATGTCGATATTTGCTAAGTCTAACCAATATCTCTACTTTGCATAAAGAAATCACCGAAGAAAATAGAAAACGATAACAGAACCTTTGTGTATAAAATTCTATACGTGAAAGTGGTAAGTGATAAATTGGTTATAAATAATTCAATAATAAGGTCTGAAGTACAATCCGAAAGCCTATGTTACTAATCCTACTGTCTATACTCGGGATGGGAGTACCCTCAATATTAGATCGTCCTACTTTATTTGTAACTTAACTAAAAATGTGTTCAGTATTCTTTTTCATCGTAGAGTACTCACGACCCTCTTCCTCCAATGATTGGAAAAGATTCTCCCAACCACTTCAAAAGGAGGTCTCTTACTGATATGGACTACGAAACTTTATCTTTTCTTTTATTTAATGTGTCCATTGTAACATATATAACCCCTAGATGTTTTCCTTCGTCACCTACCCATAAGATCCACCTTACTTATCATTTACGTATATATCTGTGATCCGTCTTACTCTGTCTTTTAGTCGACGACCACCCACCGGTCATACCGACCAAACCTCCTTTTTATCTTCTTCCACCATATTTCTTTCTGTCTTTTGTCAGTGTGTTCCAAAATAGAGACGTCATACCCAACTAAAACAAAATCTGCACTACTTTTTGATAGTTTGACTCTCTCTCATCTTTACAATAAAAGTCTCCGACATGTGTACACGCGTCATTCAGGGAAGTCAGCACAGGGTGAGACACACTGGGACACCTGTGGACAGTCCGAGGAGACAGGTACCTCAAGAGGTCCGTTCTTATACCCTAACGGTACGGAAGGAGATCCCATAGAAGGACTGGGTCCCTGGTTTGACCACAAAGAATGTAGAGGATGTAACCGTCCGTCCAAGAAATGGTAATCTTGGTGGACCCTTCGGGGACAGTCTCGGACCCCTTCCTACTTTATACTTCTACTTTCAGTTTTGTATGTTTTAAAGTCAACACGTTCTACTTATCCAATCCTTCTAGATTACATATTGTACCACTGATGTCCATTAGTATGATATGAACATAAACTTTAAACGATTTTCTTATCTAGGATTCACAAGAGTCGTCGTCACCCATCCCGGTCCCTCCCTCGTCTTTAATTGATGCACTTTACGACATGCACAATTAGTCGAACTACCATCACTGATGTAACACTACGTATAGTTTAGAATTTAATATGTCAAAATTTTTACCTTATTAAACTTCTAATTTTCAAGGACTAGTCTAGAAGTTTTAACTAAGCAGTCCTTTAACATAGATATTGTACCTTTGTCATTTTATTAATAAAGCCCTTGTAGAAGATAGCAAAACGAAAATCTGGTAGTCACCATCTTTAAAAAACTGGGTAAGACCGAAAATGAGTACCAGGACGACGAGAAGGTATGGTTAAATGGACACGAGGGAAACCAATAGACGGACCTTAAGTCCTCTGGGTACAAGCTAGGGACCCAGGCCTTCTAGGGGACCTCTTCCTTTACCGTTGGGTGAGGTCATGAGAACGGACCTCTTAGGGAACTTCCCTCCTCTGACCATCCGATGTCAGGTAACCCAGCGTTTCTCAACCTGTACTGACTCGCTGAAGTAGATAGGAGTGAGGGTGGAGTTTCCAGAAATCTTGTCTGAATCCACGTAAGGATGAGACTCCACCCCTGTATTAGGATAGTTACCGGAGTTGGTTGTGTTTACCAGGAAAAAGGAGATGACATTCCACTATGTCTCCTGACACCAAAAGACTAGGAGAGACATAAGAGAAAATAATAGATAGGTCTTTAAGGAAATAAAAGTGTGTTAATGTGTGGAAAATAATAATAATAATAAATGAAATGTTATAACATAACCAAAACGTGGTGTAGTTGTACTTAGGCGATGCCCACATGTGCACAAGGGTTAGGGCTTGAGGGGAGGTGGGAGGGTAGGGGTGGGGGTGGGGGGGTGGGGGTTGTGTGTGTGTAAGTGGTAGGGAGACCCAGTAGGGTCGTGTGGTCGGGGTTCGTAGGTCATAGTACGTAACTTGGACCTGACCCCTAAGTAAAGTGTATACTATAATATGTACAAAGTTACGGTAAGAGGGTTTAGTAGGGTGGGAGAGGGAGAGGGTGTCTCAGGTTTTCTGACAAGATATGTAGACGCAGAGAAAACGACAGAGTGTATGTCCCAATAGCAATGGTAGAAAGATTTGAGGTATATATACACAATCATACGACATAACCACAAAAAGAAAGACCGAATGAAGTGAGACATATTAGCCGAGGTCAAAGTAGGTGGAGTAATCTTGACTAAGTTTACTTAAGAAAAATTACCGACTCATTATGAGGTAACACATATACATGGTGTCGAAAGAATAGGTAAGTAGACGACTACCTGTAGATCCAACGAAGGTACAGGACCGATAATATTTGTCATGACGCTACTTGTAACCTCATGTACACAGAGAAAGTTAAGACCAAAGGAACCACACATACGGGTCGTCGCCCTAACGACCCAGTATTCCGTCAAGATAAAGGTCAAAAAATTCCTTAGAGGTGTGACAAGAGGTATCACCGACATGATCAAACGTAAGGGTGGTTGTTACATTTTTCAAGGAAAAAGAGGTGTGGGAGAGGCCGTAAATAACGACCATCTGAAAACCTAGTGTCGGTAAGACTGACCGTACTTTAACATGGAGTAACACCAAAACTAAACGTAAAGAGACTATTACTCACTACAACTCGTAGAAAAGTACACAAACAATCGGTAGACATACAGAAGAAACCTCTTTACAGACAAATCAAGAAACCTGGTAAAAAACTAACCCAGCAAATAAAAAGACCTTAACTCGACGTCCTCAACGAACATATAAAAACTCTAATCAACAAACAGTCAACGAAGTAAACGACAATAAAAGAGAGTAAGGTTTCCGACAGAAAAGTGGAACGAATATCAAAGGAAACAACACGTCTTCGAAAATTAAAATTAATCCAGGGTAAACAAATAAAAACGAAAATGAAGGTCATAAGACCCTCTACCCAGTATCTCCTAGGACGACACTAAATACAACCTCTCACAAAACGGATACAAGAGGAGATTCTCAAAATATCAAAGACCAGAATCCAAATCAAATAAAAACACATACCACAATCTTTCACAAGATCAAAGTAAGAAAATATTCACCAACTGGTCAAAAGGGTCGTGGCGAACAATATTCTCTAACAGAAATTAGGTAACATATAAGAACGGAGGAAACAGTCTCTATTCACAGGTATCCACACACCTAAATAGAGACCCGAAAGATAAAATAAGGTAACTAGATATAAAGACAGAAACACGGTCATGGTATGACAGAACTACTGACACAGAAACATCATCTCGGACTTCAGTCCGTCCAACTAAGGAGGTCAAGGTAAGAAGAAAGAGTTCTAACGAAACCGATAAACTCCAAAAAACATAAAGGTATGTTTAACATTTTAATAAACAAGATCGAGACACTTTTTATGACGACCATCGAACTATCCCTAACGTAACTTAGACATCTAACGAAACCCATCATATGAGACGACGACGATTCAGTGAAGTCAACACAGGCTGAGACACGCTGGGGTGTCTACCGTCGGGTGGTCCGAGGTGGTAGGGACCCTAAGAGGTCCGTTCTTGTGTCCTCACCCAACGGTAAAGGAAGAGGTTATGTACTTTCACTTTTCACCTTCACTTCAGTGAATCATTCACAGACTGAGAAGTACCGGGGTACCTGACGTCGGATGGTCCGAGGAGACAGGTACCCTAAAAGGTCCGTTCTCATAACCTCACCCAACGGTAACGGAAGAGACCCATCATATTTGATATAACTAAGAAGGTTAGGTACTTATACCATATAAAGAGGTAGAAAATCACAGGAGAAACTAAAGAAAGTAGTCACAAAATTTCAAAAGATATATATCCAGAAATCAAAGAAATCCATCTATATAAGGATTCATAAAATAAGAAAAGTAACGTTACCACTTACCTTAAAAGGGGAACTAAAGAAAAAGATAAAAGAGTAATAATCCCATATCCTTACGTTCCCTAAAGACACACAACTAAAATATAGGACGTTGAAATGATATAAGTAACTAATCGAGATCATTAAAAGACCACCTCAGAAATCCCAAAAGATACATCTCCTAGTACAGTAGACGTTTGTCACTCTCAAAATGAAGAAGAAAAGGTTAAACCTAAGGAAAATAAAGAAAAAGACGAGACTAACGACACCGGTTTTGAAGGTCTTGATACAACTTATCATCGTCACTTTCACCCGTGGGAACAGAACAAGGGCTGAAATCCCCCTTACGAAAGTTAAAAAGTGGTAACTCCTATTACAAACGACACCCAAACAGTATATATCGAAAATAATACAACTTCATACAAGGAAGATAAGAACGAAAGACCTCTCAAAAAAAAAAAAATTTAGTATTTACCTACAACTTAAAACAGTTTCCGAAAGAGACGTAGATAACTCTATTGGTATACCGAAAATAAAAAGTTAAACAATTACACCACATAATGTAACTAACTAAACTCCTATAACTTCTTAGGAACGTAGGGACCCTATTTCGGGTGAACTAGTACCACACACTAGAAAAATTACACAACAACCTAATAATAACGATCTTAAAAAAATTCCTAAAAACGTAGATACAAGTAGTCACTATAACCGGACATCAAAAGAAAAAAACACCATAGAAACAGTCCAAAACCATAATCCTACTACCACCGGAGTATCTTACTCAAACCTTCAAATGGAAGGAGATGTTAAAAGACCTTCTCAAACTCATCCTATCCACAATCGAGAAGAGATTTAAAAACCATCTTAAGTTAAAGTGTGGAAAAATTTTCTTCTTATATACAGAGTTGAATGATAGTACAGATTCTTCGGATAAATGTATAAGTGTCCGGAAACACTAACAAATTTTCTGAGGGTACGGTGATCTCCCTGAGACGACTAGGGGTGACCTAATTTTTTCTCTTACTGTACAGAGGTGAGTCATACATAAGAGTCCATAAAAGTCTTTAATGTAGAGAATGACAATACGTTACTACGACCGTCGTTTAGTACACCATTACACTGGACCTTTAAGGACTGAGTTAAGAACCGGACTCTAGTATAAATCCTGAAGATCTTAAGGAGACCCGAATCTATAAAGTAAAACGTTTATTCTTTCCTTAACTCTTAGAACACTAACATTAAAAGGATAGTATAAAACGGTTTCTTTGTGGTATAGGTTACAGGATATTTCATATTTCTAAAAGACAAATATTAAACAAAATACGTAAAAGTAAATTTCGTACGGACTGTTCTTTAGTAGGAAGAAGTTTTCTTTTTTTACCAATAACAAAGTGGTCACCAGAATAACGTAAATAAGAAAAACAAACAAACAAAAATCAAATATAAAATAGAAGACGGAGCAGAAGAGGGATCTCGGTCGACAACTCAGTCGTCACACATCCGTTGAGTTCATCCTGTACTAATGACTCTAAAGAAAATACAAGAGGAGGTCCCGTCGGTGGACGAAACAGTAACGTTTTTTTTTTTTTTACTGAGTACACCGTCGGACTGTTTATGGACCAACGAGTCGTATCGGAAGACACTCTGTGTGAACATCGAGCCGAAATTTCCTCCCAATTTTGCTTCTAATTCTTAAGTAACTTTATAGGGACGTCTCGGGTCGATTTTCCGTTTCTCTCTGGAAGTGTAATATTTATTTTGTAATCTTCTCAGTCACGTCCCGCAACCCAAAGAAAATACTAATAATATGGATTTACTACGTCCTTTTGTTTCGTTGTTCTATTTTTATATACAGTTTCGTCATAGACTAAGGGACTACATAAGAGACTGGGTCGTCAGTTTTATAAAGTCAGTACAAAGAAACATCAAATGGGAAACTTGGTCTTTTCAAAGTCAATTTAGACACAGTTTTTAGGGTCAGATCAATCGTGTGTGTCGTATTAAAGTGGACTTTATTTACAAGGGAAGAGAAGACATAATTTTCGAGTGTCTTGACCAAAGAGATGGTGGATCTTTACTATGACCTTTAACAGGGTAAATTGATAAAGACCCATTGTGTGATGGAGTTCTGAGTTCATTAAATTCTGAGTTTTATTAATAAAATAAACGAATACTAAACACCCACCATTAAGTCCTTGTGAGACTAACCTACCAAACAGAGACTAGGTCCCGTGACTGTCGACCGATAGACCCCAACCTCTTGTGTTAAGGTATTACTGGAGTAGTAAGTCTACAGACCACGGGGTCAAAAGGAACTAGAGAACAAAAGAGGTGTTTCGTTTAGGACCCAGATAGGTACACCGACACGAAGAGTGGTATGCCACCAGAGTCCTATCCACCGGGAGAATGGGTAAACAAACGAAAGAGGTCTCACTCACGACGTTATTCAGATCCACTTCCTATGTACGTACGAGCCAGTGATTCAGCACAATTAAGAGACGTTTGGGTATCTGGCACGGGTGGTCCGAGGAGACAGGGACCTTAAGAGGTCCGTTCTTATGCCCTCACTCAACGGTAAAGGATGAGGTCCCCTAACAGGACTGAGTCCCTAGTTTGGACGTAGAGGACACAGAGGACGTAACCATCTGTCTAAGAAATGGTGACCGATGGACCTTTCGGGTCTACTCTCTCTCTCTCTCTCTCTCTCTCTCTCTCTCTCTCTCTCTCTCACACAACGGTACGGGAAGGGGTTCCCCGAGAAGGGCTGAGACCCTGACTTCGGAGTAGAGAATACAGAGGACGTGACCGTCCACCCAAGAAGTTGTGATTGTGGTGGACCCTTCGTGTCCACTTTCTCAGTTCCAAAGATTATTACTTTATATCTTCATGGTCCTACAGAGAGTGTAGGTAAGATAATTAGTTAGTTCAGTGTAGGGTTACTCTCTCAGTAAAGGATTCGTCCAATTATTCTTCAGATCCCCAGGGGTTCCTCTCTCCCCAGACCTTAAGAGTTCCTTCTTCTGTCCTGTTTGAGAAAAAGGAAGAGACATAAGGAATCCTAATATATTGTTGTTACGTAGGACGGACTCCTGTCAGAGACCTAATTTGGAAGACCGATTAAGACAATAAATTTTACATTTAATACCCTCATCCAGACCACTCCAGAAATGTTGGAGGTCTGTAAGAAACCTAAGTAACCTCTCATATATTGAAGTAACGATTGTGATCGTTCCCCCATGAGAAAGACGGGGGAAGACTAGGGATAGAGTCTTCGGAAGAGATAGAGGAAATATGAAATTATTTTGAAATAATGTGTTTACGAGACTCGCTAGTTCGGTACAGAGACCGGGGCCTGACTTAAGAAAAGGAGCCCCCCGGCTTTTAGGGCCACTAAGTTGTTGGAAAGTGGTTCATTCCTTTTTGTCTGGGGTCGTGACCTACCCCCTTCCCATATGTGTATGTCCTTCGTACTTTGTTTTCAGGTAAAAAAGTCATTGTTATACATGAAATAAAACACTCTGACGTGACTCCAAGGTCGAGTCACTTCTTCTATTATATTACCCAACGTCTTACCCGAAGGTGTATAAAAAAAGTACAATTGAAATACTGTTCCGTATTTTACAGTTGTTATTCCAAGAGTAAACCGACTTTTAACGACGAGTTTAGTTCAGGGTAAGAAAAACGAAAATATATATGTAAAAAAAAAGTATCACCCAATATGAGTACATTGTATACTAGGACTCGTCTACTTCAACAAAGATCCAGACTCTTAGTCAATCGAAAATAATTTTTTTAGAAAAAGGTTGAGTAAACCAAAATATTCTTTGTATTATTAAAGAATTATTAGTAAATATAAAAGAAAGTCTTAAAAAAAATTGTACACTTAGTCCAGTTTACTAGTAAACGTGGGGGTGGGGGGTCGTTTACAGATAATTATGTAATCCATAACACTACTAAAAATATTTAATTATAAAATAATTACATAAATATAAAGTTTAAGAGATAAAACCAACAATAATTGTCATTAGTTAACTTCTTTTAAAGAGAGTAATCTTTTCTTAATAACATTTGAAATTTTCAATAGGAGAACTACAATCAAATCACTTTTATACATAAAAGGAGTTGACAAAGGAGAATAAAAATAGTATAATAACTCTTAAAACTCTTTTATAGTGTGAAACATAAGAGATGTCTGACGTCAATGGAAGAAATTCGTTTGGTGATGTCAATATATAAAGATTCTGTTTTAGACAAAAATTACAGACTCAAATACGTTTAATTACTCTCGAATTTATATATAAACGTCTAGTTCTGTTTTATGATTTTTTATCGATGACTATATAGGGTACTCCACATTTCTGTAAGATTCCTTTTTGGGATCAAGAATTTTACCTTTAATTGATGTTCTATTAAATGTATCTTAGTCAACACCATAATAACTTAAGAAGATAATTCGGTGGTATGTTCTTTTTTATTGAATAAGTCCATCCAAGTACTATGGAAGACCACCTTCCATAAATTACTCTTCTAAGACGATGTAAAACTTGATAAAGAACTGATAAAGTAAAACATTATCATCTGAAAACGTTGGTATTATCTACCATACCGACTTTCTCTAGAATTTGACACTCTAACATGTGTATTGATTTATTATTTTCGAGTCAAAAGTAAGGTTAGGGTTTCTTTCCGTTACGGTTTCTTACGAGTTTGATGGTGTGTTGACGTGAGTAGAGTGTACGATCATTTCATTATGAGTTTTAAGAGTTTCGTTCCGAAGTCGTTATACATTTGGCACTTGAAGGACTACAAGTTCAACCAAAATCTTTTCCGTCTCCTTGGTCTCTAGTTTAACGGTTGAAGGCGACCTAGTAGTTTTTTAGTTCTCTCAAGGTCTTTTTATAGATAAAGACGAGATAACTGATACGATTTCGGAAACTGACACACCTAGTGTTAGTTGACACCTTTTAAGACTTTCTCTACCCTTATGGTCTGGTGGACTGGACGGAGAACTCTTTAGACATACGTCCAGTCCTTCGTTGTCAATCTTGACCTGTACGTTGTTGTCTGACCAAGGATTATCCTTTTCCTCATACAGTTCCGACATATAACAGTGGGACGAATAAATTGAATATACGTCTCATGTAGTACTCTTTACGACCTGACCTTCTTTGTGTTCGACCTTAGTTTTAACGGCCCTCTTTATAGTTATTGGAGTCTATACGTCTACTGTGCTGGGAATACCGTCTTTCACTTCACCTTGATTTTTCGGAGAACTACTTTCACTTTCTCCTCTTACTTTTTCAACCGAATTTCGAGTTGTAAGTCTTTTGCTTCTAGTACCGTAGACCAGGGTAGTCGAGTACCCTTTATCTGTCCCTTTGTCACAGTCTGAAATAAAACACCCTGAGGTTTTCGTGACGTCTACCACTAACGTCGGTACTTTAATTTTCTACGAATGAGGAACCTTCTTTTCAATACTAGTTGGATCTATCGTATAAATTTTCGTCTCTGTAACGAAACGGTTGATTCCAGGTAGATCAGTTCCGTTACCAAAAAGGACACCAGTACATACCTACACTCTCAACCTGACACTTCTTCCGACTCGTGCCTTCTTAACCACGAAAACTTGACACCACAACCTTTTCTGAGAACTCACAGGGAACCTGACGTTCCTCTAGGTTGGTCAGGTAAGACTTCCTCTAGTTGGGACCCTAAAGAAACCTTCCTTACTACGATTTCGACTTTGAGGTCATGAAACCGGTGGAGTACACTTATCAACTGAGTAACCCTTTCTGAGACTACGACCCTCCCTAACCCCCGTCCTCCTCTTTCCCTGCTGTCTCCTACTCTACCGACCTATCGTAGTGACTGAGTTACCTGCACTCAGCCTCACTTGAGCCTCTCAACCACTACCTGTCCCTCCGGACCGCACGACACTAAGTACCCTAGCGGTTCTCAACCTGTACAGGTTCGCTGACTTGACTTCACTTGACTTTAGTATTTGATTGATCTAAGGTTTATACCAGTAAAAGTTATAGAGAATTAAACCTTAATACCTAGGATTGTAACTTTCTGTCGGAGGTTAGAAGTTTCCTCAAGAGTATCTTCAAAATACATTTTATTTCCCTTGTTACGATTATACTTTACAGAAGACAGTGACGGTGCTAATGGTGATGGTACTGGTGATGAAGGACGACTTAATGATACTATCATTGTTATTGTTTTAATAAAACGTCTTTCAAAGTTCGATATCTGTAGCCACCTTTTATCAGTAGAATCAGAAGTTTACTATGTTTGTCTGTAAGTATCTTCGTGTAGCCGTAAATATACTGTACGAGACGATTCTCGAAAAAGGTTGAATTAAAGTGGTTAAAGATTAAGTCCATTAAACTGATATTATAGATTCAAAGAAAGTTGTTTAAAATTTCATATGAAAGTACATAATGGTAATAAGAGGACTACTTTTACACTTTGTCTTTACGTTTTAGGTTCGTATACGAGTAGAAATTTTTCTTTATGTGAATCTTCAATCGTTTTTTGTGTAAAACTTTTTGTAGTATATAAACCTTCGGTAGAGAGGATGAGAATTCAACATAGACATCCGGTGATGTCGTAGGTTAAAAATAGAAATAGACCAAATACCTAAAGACCGATGGTCAATTGTATTGTACTAATAACATAACTGACTTTAATATAGGTAACACCTTAATACATAAACGTCGATATCTCTTCATACCTTCACTTTCACTTTCCCTTCAGCGAGTCAGCACAGGCAGCGAAACTCTGAGGCACCTGACATACATCGGATGGTACGAAGAGGTAGGTACCCTAAGAGGTCCGTTCTTATGACCTCACGTAATGGTAAAGGAAGAGGTCCCCTAGAAGGGTTGGGTCCCTAGCTTGGACCCAAAGGGCGTAATCTCCGTCTGCGAAATTGGAGACTCGGTGGTCCCTTCGGGTATCTCTTCATATGTTCCACCATTTATTTTAATCCGAACAAAAATAGGATAAAATGAAAGGACTATTTTTATCACTCAGTAGAAAGTTCACTATTGGGTTTATTAAATTATCAAAGTATGGACTTTGTGACATCATTATTTTGTATTAAATCATTTGTATCTATTTATAAACTAACATATACTCATTTTAAAGACGGGTGTGGCAGGTGTTTTGAGGATCTAAGTCCTAATACTGTATAAAAGTGTAAAGGATGGATCAAAATATTAAAATATTATTTATCCTAAGATAAGAAAGGTAGTTCATAATTACGAATACATTGAAAAGAATACTTAGTCTTCATTCTCTTCATTATATGTTCAATAAAAGTATACCACAAAATATGACCCAATTAAAAAGGTCTTTCTTTGTATTTTGACGAAGGGACGAGTGTAACCACTCATGTCTTTTAATACGTCGTATGTAAGTCTTTACTCTCCATCTTTAGAGAATTAATACTCGTCTAAACTGGGTGATTTTCTTGAAACAAGACCATAGGATAACGAAGAACCTAAGAAATATTTTTGTACCTATTTTTCGTTGTTACTATACTGATTACGGACGAAGTATTCCGACTTCTTTGAACTCCAATTTCTAACATAAACAGAGCCACGTTACACAAAAAAAGATATATAGTTAGGTTTCACACAGTTTTATGTTAACAAAACAAATGACGTTTAAAGGTCGTGTTAATCTCTTATTCTAATATTAGGAGGTTAGTCGTTATAAATTACCTTATGATCATGTATAACGGTTGTCTTTTTTTACCCATTACTAGTAATTGTACATTTATATTCTCATAGAAACGGCTGGTTCCAGTCAGATCAGTTCCCATACCAAAAAGGACACCAGTACATACCTACACTCTCAACCTGACGCTTCTTCCGACTCGTGGTTTCTTAACTACGAAAACTTGTCACCACAACCTCTTCTGAGAACTCTCAGGGAACCTGACCTTCCTCTAGGTTGGTCAGGTAAGACTTCCTCTAGTCGGGACCCTGAAGAAACCTTCCTTACTACGATTTCGACTTTGAGGTCATGAAACCGGTGGAGTACGTTTCTCAACTGAGTAACCCTTTCTGAGACTACGACCCTCCCTAACCCCCGTCCTCATCTTCCCCTGCTCTCCTACTCTACCGACCTACCGTAGTGACTGAGCTACCTACACTCAGACTCACTTGAGCCTCTCAACCACTACCTGTCCCTAACCACTCTCAACCACTACCGACGCTAAGTACTCCAGCGTTTCTCAGCTTGTGCTGACTCGCTGACTTGACTTGACTTGACTTTACTTTTTATTCCCTTGCAAAGTGCGTTTCTGTCCGTGTTATTTCCTGTCTTTACCATACCTGGATTATCTTCGTCTCCTATAATTCTTCTCAACCGTTCTTATGTGTCTTCTTACTATGTTTTTTCCAGAAGTACTGGGTCTATTAGTGTTACCACAGTAGTGAGTGGATCTGTGTCTGTAAGCTCTTACGCTTCAGTTCACCCGGAATCCTTAGTAATGATACGTGTTTCGATCGCCTCCTCTATCTTAAGGTCAACTCGATAAAGTCTAGGATTTTGTACTACGACACTTTCACGACGTGAGTTATACGGTCGTTTAAACTTTTCACTTAGTCACCGGTGTCCTGACCTTTACCAGTCAAAAGTAAGGTTAGGGTTTCTTTCCGTTACCGTTCCTTACAAGTTTGATGTCGTGTTAACGTGGTTTGTATATACGATCATTCAAGTCAAGTAAAGTTAAATCAAGTCAAGTCAGTGAGTCAGCACAGGCTGAGAAACTCTGGAGTACTTAGCGTCGTGTGGTCCGGAGAGACAGGTAGTGGTTGAGGACCTTAAGTGAGTCCGAGTGCAGGTAGCTCAGTCACTACGGTAGGTCGGTAGAGTAGGAGAGAAGGGGAAGACGAGGACGGGGGTCAGGGAGGGTCGTAGTCTCACAAAAGGTTACTCAGTTGAGAAGCGTACTCCACCGGTTTCATGACCTTGAAGTCGAAATCGTAGTAAGGAAGGTTTCTTTAGGGTCCCGACTTGAGGAAGTCTTACCTGACCTACCTAGAGGAACGTCAGGTTCCCTGAGAGTTCTCAGAAGAGGTTGTAGTGTCAAGTTTTCGTAGTTACGAAGTCGCGAGTCGAAAGAAGTGTCAGTCTGAGAATGTAGGTATGTACTGGTGACCTTTTTGTTATCGGAACTGATCTACCTGGAAACAACCGTTTCATTACAGAGACGAAAACTTATACGATAGATCCAACCGGTATTGAAAAGAAGGTTCGTCATTTACAGAAAATTAAAGTACCGACGCCAGTGGTAGACGTTACTAAAACCTCGGGTTTTTCTATTTTAGACTGTGACAAAGGTGACAAAGGGGTAGATAAAGGGTATCTCACTACCCCGGTCTACGATACTAGAAGTAAAAGACTTGCAACTCGAAATTCGGTCGAAAAAGTAAGAGGAGAAAGTAAAAGTAGTTCTCGGAAGGAGAAGTGAAAGACGGTATTCCCACCACAGTAGATGTATAGACTCCACTAACTGTAAAGAGGACCGTTAGAAGTAAGGACGAACACAAAGAAGGTCAGGTCGCAAAGGGTACTATATGAGACGTATATTCAATTTATTTGTCCCACTGTTATATGTCGGATCTGCATGAGAAAAAGATAAACCTTGGTCAGACAACAAGGTACAGGTTAAGATTGACAACGAAGGACTGGACGTATGTCCCAAGAGTTCTCCGTCCAGTCCACCAGACCATAAGGGTAGAGAAAGTCTTAAAAGGTGTCAAATAACACTAGGTGTGTCAGTTTCCGAAACTGTATCAGTTATTTCGTATTTAGCGACAAAAAGACCTTGAGAGAACGACAAAGTTACTAGGTTGTCTACAACCGTTAAACTAGAGACCAAGGAGACGGAAAAGATTTTGGTCGAACTTGTAGACCTTCAAGTACCAAGTGCATAACGACTTCAAACCGAACCTCTTAAAACTCGTAATGAAATGATCGTACACTCTACTCACGTTAACACACCATCAAACTCGTAAGAAACCGTAACGGAAAGGAACTTTGACCTTACTTTTGACTGTAAAAGGTCAGGACACCGGTAACGACTCAAAAGGTTTAAACGACCGTATAACTCACGTCGTGAAAGTGTCGTAGTAGAAAGTCCTAAACTTTATCGAGTTTACCTTAAGGTGGTGGAGGTGATCGAAACAAACATCACTAAGAAAGATTCCGGGTGAACTGAAGTGTAAGGTCCTACAGACCGAGATCCACTCACTAATGTGGTAGCACTAATAGAACTAGCACTTATAGAAAAAACATGTCATGAAGACACATAAGAACGGTGGAGAAGAATTATGAAAGACGAAGACAATCCCAGTATGGTAAAGACAGGATATAGTTCGGGTAGAAACGTACTTTACAAGGAAACCATAGAGATTAAAAGGACTTCACTAGAGAACAGAAAGGATAAGAAAAAAAAAAAAAAAAGGAGATTAAGAAACGTAACTAGTGACTCCTTCCGAAAGGATGGAAGAACGATAAGAAACTTTGAGACGTAAGTCTACGAATATAGAAAGGAAAAGAGGAAACGAAAAGTGAAGAGAAGAAAAGTATCGATAAACATTCCGGAGAGGTCTGACGGTAAAACGAAAAAACGTAAAGAAAGGTACCTGTACCAGAACTAGGGACAGAGGACATGTTACAGTGCTTGGAGTCAAGTATCAAGTAGTCCGTGAGATAGATAGTCTAGGTCAGGGAAGTTAGATAAAGAGTGAAGGTGACTTATTAGTATTCCCTAAACTAAATCCAGTATGGACATACCAGATCACCAAAAGGGATGAAAGAAGTTAAATTCAGACCTAAACCGTTATTCCTCGAGTAATAGACTCGGTGTCAGTCGAGGAACAGAACAAGAACGACTGACATATCTCGAAGAGGTAGAAACCGACGTTTCTTATATTAGTTAGACTAAAGCCACANAAAGAGTGAAGGTGACTTATTAGTATTCCCTAAACTAAATCCAGTATGGACATACCAGATCACCAAAAGGGATGAAAGAAGTTAAATTCAGACTTAAACCGTTATTCCTCGAGTAATAGACTCGGTGTCAGTCGAGGAACAGAACAAGAACGACTGACATATCTCGAAGAGGTAGAAACCGACGTTTCTTATATTAGTTAGACTAAAGCCACAACTGGTAGACCACTACAGGTACACATCTCAGAAGAGAACACAACAACCTTCTCTCACAAACGACACTGGTCACGCAAGAGAACCTTTTTGAGATAATCGGAAACGGGACGAACTAAGGCATAAGGTTCCGGTTTAAACGGACAATGAGGTCCACAAAGAACTGAAGGATGAAAACGTAAGGTCAGGGGATATAACTTTTCCTGTAGAAAAACCCTACAATCGAGATTTTCCAGAACATCCAGAAGTATCTTAGTAAGTTTAAGTCGAGAAAGTCGTAATGACCAACCCCGTATCTGAACCTAATGACACCATAACTTACCAAAAGGAACCTTAGCTTGTCTCTAGTAAGACAACAAAAACTCTAACGTAATTTCATGACGTAAAGCCTGAGAAAAAAACTGACACTACCGATGAGGTAAAGAAGATTCCCTAAGGACGGACGTCATCATCTATATTACCAGTAGACTCAATTTAAGTGGATAAGGTCTGGTAAAATCAAGTGACTAAGGATCTTACAGTTACAAGTGAGAACGGTATAGGACAAACTGGTGAAGGTTAAACGGAACTAAGTACCTGGATTGTAAGGTCCAAGGATACGTTATAACGAGAAATGTCGTAGCCTGGAACGAAGATAGTGGCCAGCGCAGGTGTTGACCCATAACGCAAACGAAACCGAGGTACGGATATCCGATCATTTCATTACGTGTTTTAAGAGGTTCGGTCCTAAGTTAACATGTACTTGGTACTTTAAGATCTACAAATTTAACCAAAATCTTTTCCGTCTCCTTGGTCTCTAGTTTAACGGTAGGAGAAAACTTGACATCGCAACCACTTTTGAGAACTCTCAGGAAACCTGACGTTCTTCTAGGTTGGTCAGGTAGGATTTCCTTTAGTAAGGACTTATAAGTAACCTTCCTGACTACGACTTCGATTTAAGGTTATGAAACCGGTGGACTACTCTTCTTGACTGAGTAGGCTTTTCTGGAACTACGATCCTTTCTGACTTCCTCGCTCTTCCCCTGCTGTCTCCTACTCTACCAACCTACTGTAGTGGCTGAGTTAGTTGTACTCAAATTATTTGAGGTCCTCAACAACTACCTGTCCCTCCGAACCGCACGAAGTCAGGTACCCCAACGTTTCTCAGTCTGTACGGACTCACTGACTTGACTTGACTTTACTTTGGTAGTCATAGAAAGTTATACAGTCCCTTATAACGCGAATATAACCATAAATGATAATTTCTGACGATGGAAAATCGGAGTCATCGATACGGAGGTCTATTATAAGTTTTTTTTTTTTTAACTTATAGATCTCGATCTTTTGGAAGATGGAATTGGTGACCAATTTTGTGGTTTAAGTACGTGGTCATGTTTAAGTTTGACAGTTTATAACGTTTTAACAATCGCGTAAACTGACATTTCTCACCACGAGTAAAAACTCTATAATTGTTTTTCTAAATTTTTTTACATACCCCTATATATTTCCTTTTTTACTTTGCGAGACATGATTTATATTTATACATGTCATATTTTTTAGGACGTTTTAGAGTTGAACTATAAATCCGTCCCTACCTTATCGTCTTTCCGAAACGAAGCCACAGTTTATATGAAACCCCCACTATTAATAAGATATAAGATGAAAACGTCCTGTTATACTGTATTACTTTCGAGATGTTTCAAGAAATAATGATTGTTTTATTTAAACTAACTGAAAAAATAGAGGGTTAAAGGGTTGTGTAAATTGGAAGTTTGGAACAAAATAGAAAAACGAATCATGGAAAAAAAAAAAAATTGGCATTTTGTGGAAAACATTTTTTACCTATGTCTTTTTACACTTAGGGTTTAATTAAACATATCAATCTGACACGTCCCCTTTCCGACTTTCTCAACACAATCATGGATCCTTAAGTATAAAGAAACTGTAATCCGACTTATAATACATAGATGATGGGCACTTATATATATTCGCCTAGTCCATAAGTATGTGTTACTGTGTTACTAGTAAGTGAAAGGAAAACAAAAGATATTACACTAGAAATGAACTGTAGACTCTGGGGGTATATTAATGGTTTTAATTTGTTCATTCGACTATAAGATCTTTGGAAAACCAAACCTCCCGTGGATCTCTTGACCGCCAAATAAGTGACACCTATACAAAAAATAGACTGAATGACGAATAAACATGAAGTTTCCCTCGTATTTAGTGTCTTGTCGGAAGACAAATTTTATAATTACAAAAATAAAACTATTATGGAAGAGATGATGACGGACTCTTATTAATGTCTTTCTTATAGTCTTAAGACAGAATACATTCACACGGACTAGTTTTTGTATGCATTTGTAAGTACGTGCTCTCTCTTTCTGTCTCGACGAATACATACGTCGTCTTATTGTAGTGTGACTTAACTCTTTGATCAGAGAGCCCTGGTTAAAATACGGAAGGAGATGTCGACATACCTCGGTGAAACCTTGTATTATATAAGAAAACTTCAGTTACTAGGGACTCCCAAGTTTCGGTCTATTTTTAAACCGAGAACTATCTCACCTACGTAACACGTCTTATCTCAGAAATTAAGATTCGGAGTGACTCGTGTACGTATGGGTGTGTGTATGTTCTGTTTCTCTTTCCCCCTCATTAAGTGACCTCTTATGCATTTTACTAGTCCCGGGTTTTATAACTGAACTGTACGTTCTTCATTTTAGTCTTCGAATCGATAGGAAACATAATCTCACTCCAACTCCTCCATACACATAAATATACAGAAATGAGTTTATCCCCTCTTTTTTATCCTCTTTTTATTTTCTCTTTACTAGTGTACCGAGTTTCCCCATACTGGCGTCTTTTCTTTAGGTTCGAAATTCTTTTCTTTATTACAATGGTCAAAAAACAAAAAAAAAAAAGACTTTAACACAGAGTGTTATAAATTGGACCTTGGCTAGAAGTTCATACTTGGTTTAAAAGTTTCCCTGAACTAACCTTATTTCGACAAGTGTCCAAATCAAGTTTGAATGTTCGTAAGTAATAATTAGACACACGCACACACACACACAAGTCGAAGTAACTCTTAAAGATAACGAGTGTAATATGTTTTTTGTTCTGTTTCAGGTAAAAACATACGTATGACGTATGTCAATTTGTCACCTTTACTAGTTAAGTATTATTGAAGTCACTACCGAGACAGTCATAAATAAACGTACAAAAACAATCTAAAGTTAAGTATATCTTGTCAGAGGTTTTGATCGAATCTAAAATAATTAACAACATAGAATAAAGTCCAATTCTCTGAAACCTTACGAATCGACCTCAAGAATAAATTGTAATGATTGTGTGTATGACTTTAGACTATCGTACGATTATTCCTCCCCGAGATCCCAAGGATAAGTCTCTCGAAATATTAATCTTGTCTCAACTTTAAGTCTTTTGACAATTATCTTCATTTCGAACACTTTGTCCTTTGTGACCCGTTTTTAGATTCTGTCTGCTGAATGAAAACAGTCTATCAGGAACCTAGACTTTCTCTTTTCTGTTCCTCTGTAAAGGAGGTTCTTTCCCCAAGTACATGTATAAATAGGTTACCCAATCTGACTTTTTCTTTAAGGCAAAGTCTCGCCATAACTTCTTTGAAGTTTGTCATATGTGAAGAAGAAGAAACGACGTTCCTCTTCGATAAAAAACATCTATCCTTCTTGACACGTTCACATTCCTGGAAAACTACCTTCTCCGTCACAATACTAGTGTGTCACTACCTATGAAACCTGGTTAAGGTTGTATGACAACGACCCAAGGAACAGTAGTTCCTCTACCCAACATAAAATCAACCTTGGAAGACTGAAAAGGTACCGTCACGGATTGTATAATTAAGCCTTCAAGACTGGGAGATGAAGATTATGACCTCTATCCGATCTATCCAATATCAGGATCTACTCAATATCTAACCGGTCGAGAAGATCCAGTATCTACAAAAGAGGAAGTTAACAAGAGTTGGATAAGGAGATGGGAAGTGTAGACCAGTTGACTCGAAAACTGATAAAGCTAAAAAAAAAAAAAAATGAATAGTTGAACCTTTTCACAAGAAAGTTGAGGTTACATAAAGAAATCGTTCTTGGATCTTAAGAGAAACAGAGAATAAGAAATATGTCTGAGGACCGTGTTCGGTCGTTCTTTTGGTACATCCTAAAAAATCGTACATTGATTTTGCAATCGGGTGAGAGTGTAAAATTTCGTAGGTTACTATGGTCAAAGAGTAATTGTGGTCTCATATTCGTGACGGTGTGTACACCACAAAGAAGTTTACTAAATCAGCGTTTTCTCTTTACTCTTGTGACAGGTATCTTCTTGTTCGTTATAAATTAACTTATTAGTACAATTTTTATCTATGTTTCTCTCCTCATAAATCAGATGGTGAGATAAACTATAACGTCCCCTTTTTACTCTTTTATCCTGTTTCCTCTTCCCTCCCCATACGTAAATAGTTGTCGGAATGATCATCCTCAGTGAGATGAGTATGTTTATACGTTTCACTCTTGTGAAAGTACGGTCGTTTCCTACACCCTTTCTCAATACGTAATACTGAATCATCCATTTCTAAAACCACTCTTATTTTATTGATCCTTCTTTTATCGTACTACTGTCGTTTCCTATTTTCCGTCATATTTAGGGGAGTGTAACTTATATAAAGGTGTATCGAAGACCATATCGGTAAGGTCTTTTTGTATCGGAAAGAGTAAAAGTGAGTTTTATTAAAGTACTCCGGTGTAGAAATGATTTTTCAGATTAAATTTCAATTTGCTTTCGAGAAGTTCTAGTACGGTGACGGAGGGAGAGACCGAATGAGGGAGACTAGAATGGAGATTCATAATATGGGTTCAAGGTCATTATGGTTCGAAGATCGACACGAATGTACGTCGTTCGGACGAGGAAGGGTTGAAGACAATGGAGAAAAGACAACAAGTCAGCGAGTCAGTACAGGCTAAGAAACACTGGGGTACCCAATATCGTGTGGTCCGAGGGGACAGGAAGCGGTAGAGGGGAAGAGGAGGTCGCAAGTTAGAAAGGGTCGTAGTCCCAAAAAAGGTTACTCAGCTGAAAAGTGTAGTCCACCAGTTTCATAACCTCGAAGTCGTAGTCGGGGAGGTCACTTATAAGATAACATTGGAGACGAATCCGGATTCTGGGTAGAAAAAGAGAAGGGAGTTCAAACTATAAAACGACTGGGAAAGTGTGAGGGTTTCGACTTAGTGTATTAATAGAAAATATGAGGGTGTCATAGGTAACTAGTTCAAGTTGTGTGAGACAAAATCTTCGAAAAAGTAGGATGGATGTAATTTCAGTAGGTAACGATATGTACGTGTCGGATTATGTCGTGAAAGATGTATGTCTGTTGGGGACCACAAGTTACAAAACTAAAATGTTATGTTTCTGAATAAGTTACAAATTTAAGACTAGAAAAGGACCCGACCTTTATACGTCATGTTAAGAGAGAACACTACGTTCCGTCGAAGTTCGGTGTCGAGGGTCAGTCGGTATTCTAGTGTTTCCATTTGTTTGTTGAGTATGTTGGACATATATATATATATATATATATATATATGTGTATATTTTAACATATTTAATAGAGATATATATGTGGGTATACCGGTAAGACAAAAAGTGAAAGACATGTCATAGGTCACCTAATTTATTCTATAAGTTATGAAATAATATTTTATCCAGAAAACTATCTACTAAAACAAGTTGACATCCGATTACATTAATAAGACTCTTATAAATCCCATTCGACGTGATTCGATACCACAAATGATCCGACCTACATAATTTACGTGAAAGGTGAATTATTGTAAAAGTTGAATGTTACCCGAATGGTCCTACAGTACGGTAATATTAAACTCCTACTAGATATAATGGTTGAGTTTAAAAGACTGGTTCACCTTTCGTTTATATACCAAGTGACCCAGTGGATCTTTCAGTAAATCTCCCTTCTGAAATATATATATTCACACACACACACACACACACATATGTGTGTGTGTGTTACTTACCCAACGGAACTTTTACTTGACTCTAGTAAGACAAAAAAGACTCTAACGTGGGTTCATGATGACGTAAAGCCTGAGAAGACAACTGATACTCCCGATGAGGTAAAGAAATTCCCTAAGAACGGGTGTAATCATCTATATTAGACTTAATTCAGTAAACTTAATTCAAGTGGGTAAGAATAAGTCGATACTGTTTGGATCTGTCGTATAATTTTTCGTCTCTGTAATTAAACGGTTATTTACAGACATGTCAGTTTCGATACCAAAAAGGTCATCAGTACATACCTACACTCTCAACCTGATATTTCTTTCGACTCGTGACTTTTTAACTACGAAAATTCGATACCATAACCTTTTCTGAGAACTCTCAGGGAACCTGACTTTCCTCTAGTTTGGTTTGTTAGGATTTCCTTTAGTCAGGACTTATAAGTAACCTTCCCGATTACGACTTTGACTTTACTGTTATAAAACCGGTGGACTACGTTTCTTGACTGGGTAAGCTTTTTTGGGATTACGACTCTTTCTAACTTTCGTCCTCCTCCTCCCCTACTGTCTCCTACGTTACCAACCTACCGTAGTGGTTAAGCTACCTGTTCTCAAACTGCTTCGAAGCCCTCAACCACTACCTGTTCCTTCGGACCGTAAAACGTCAGGTACCTTAGTGTTTCTCAGCCTGTGCTGATTCACTGACTTGACTTGACTAAGAGTAAGTAAAATCAAATAACTAAGGATTTTATAACTACAAGTGAACCGTAGAGAACGAACTGGTGTAGGTTAAATGAAACTAAGTTCGTGGATTACAAGGTCCAAGGATACGTTATAAAAGAAATGTCGTAGTTTCAAATGAAAGTGGTGGTCTATGTATGTGTTGACCTGTGACAAAGGTGAAAACCAGGTCGGAGAAGTAAGAAAGACCTCGATAAAGAGGTGAGAAAGGGTCATCGTATAACCTGTGGATGGTTGGACCTCCAAGTAGACAGTCACAGCATAGAAAAACGGAAAAGTATGCCCCCAAGAGTTCCGTTCTTATGACTTCACCAAACGGTAAGGGAGGAGGTCACCTGGTACAAAACAGTCTTGAGAGAGGTGGTACTGAACAGGTAGAACCCACCGGGACGTACCGTACCGAGTATCGAAGTGACTCAATGTGTTCCGAGACTAGGTACACTAGTAAAACCAATCAAAAGACACTAACACTAAAAACAATACTTCTGGGATCCTAACATCTAAAAAGAAGACAGACAGAAGACTACCTACCCCTATTCTCCGAAGACGTTCGAAGGACTACCCTCTCCGACCAACACCCCCCTTTGACCCAGAACGAGATCACCCGTGTAAGTCGTTTAGAAATTAGGTTAAAAGATGACTACTCACCCCAACACGAGGGAAGGATAATCAACAAACCGGATTCCACCGGGTCAGGACCTCAGATGTCCGGGATACCAACACGATTTCCACTGGAGGTTTTCCTGAATACGCAGTGGGTCCTGACGACGACGGTCACGGGGACAGGGGTGTCGTCTGGTTACAGTTGTGTACGAAGTGTCTTCTGGGAGTTTGTGAGTATCCGTCCATACTGGGTCAGAGGACGTCTCAGTGACGAAGAAAGGGGACCCATTATCCCGTGTGTTCCAAAACAAACACGGAAGGTTTACAGACAAAGGGGGTCAGGACATCTTCAAGACATTAGTTTAGGGTGACTGTAAGTTTTCATTCTAATGAACTCCTAAGGATCAGGGAAACGGTCTATGGGTCCAACCCTTCAGTCTAAGGTCCACCCAGGACCTTAGAAACGTTGTCACGTTCTTGACGAAACCATATTAACAAGAGGTCAGACACCCAGTGGGTAGACCATCGAGATACCATCCTAATGTCCGAGATATAATCCCGATTACTGACTTCAGCTACTTAGTGTTCGACCTTAGTTCTAACTACCCTCTTTATGTTGTTGGAGTCTATACGTCTTCCATGGTGGGATCACCGTCTTTCGATTCGTCTTTATTTCTGGGAGAACTACTACCACTTTGTCCTCTCACTTCTTCGACCGAATTTTGAGTTGTAAGTTTTTTGATTCTAGTTCAAAGGTAGACCAGGGTAGTGAAGTACCGTTTATCTACCCCTTTGTTACCTTTGTCACTGTTTAAAATAAAAGAACCCGAGGTTTTAGTGAAGTCTTCCATTGACGTTGGTTCTTTAATTTTCTACGAACGAGGAACCTTCTTTCCGATACTGTTTTGATCTGTCGTATAATTTTTCGTCTCTATGGTGAAACGGTTTTTTCCATGTATATAAGTTTCGATAGTAAAAAAGTCATCAGTATATGTGTACACTCTCACCCTGGTATTTCTTACGACTCGTAGTTTCTTAACTACGAAAACTTGACACCATTACCTCTTCTGAGAACTCTCAGAGATCCTGTCGTTCCTCTAGTTTGGTCAGGTAGGATTTCCTTTAGTCAGAACCCACAAGTAACCTTCCTGACTACGACTTCGACTTCGGGGTTATAAAACCGATGGACTACACTTCTCGGTTGAGTAACCTTTTCTGGGACTACCATTCTTTCTAACTCCCGTTCTCCTCTTCCCCCGTCGTCTCCTACTCTACCAACTTACCGTAGTAGCTGAGTTTCCTGTACTCAAACTCGTTTGAGTCCCTCTGTCACTTCCTGTCTCCTTGAAACACACGACAGGAGACACCACAGAGTTTCTCAACCTATGTCGAATCGCTAACTTGTTGTTGTTATTTGTTTAGATATACGTTAACGTTACATATTATTATCATAAATAATTACTTAAGAGTTACGAGGACTTTTTGAAGACGTAAACCGAAAACTCGAGAAGAAAGGGAAAAAAAATTTAGAATTATAGACTCAACGACATAACTTATAGTATTTTTTTAACTTCTATTAAACCTGATGAAGAAAAAAGTAAACATTACAATAAACGTAAAACTATCTAAATAGAATCCTGTTTATTAAATTTACGAAGTACATTGTTTATATATTTACGAATCGTCATCTTTAATTATTGTGTAAAAATTTAAGATTTGTATTATATAAGATTCTGACGAAGGATTAAATAAGATACTCCGGTCGTAATGGAGTTATGGTTTTAGTCTGTTTTTGTATTCATCCTTTTAATCTTCAGTAATAAGGATTACTTGGATCTACGTCTTTAGGAGTCGTTGTATAATCGTTTGACTTAAGTTGTTATGTAATTTTTATAGTGTCTGGTTCCAGTTGACCCTACCTAGGTCCTTACGTTCCTACCTAGTCATAGTCGTTTAACTATTTATACTTTTTGGTGTAATTGTTTTGTTTCTTATTTTTAGTATAGTAGTAGAGTTATCTACTTCTTCTTCTTTTAAGTTCTATATAAATACTATTTTTGAAATTTGTTTCACCTATATCTCCCTTGTATGGAATTGTATTATTTCCAGTATATACTGTTTGAGTGTCGATTGTTGTATGAGTTACCACTTTTCGACTTTCGTAAAGACCATTCCAGTCCCCGATCTGGTTCTATTGGATATAACAGAGAAAATAAGTTATATAACGACTTTCAGGGTCGGTATTGTTACTCTGTTCTTTTTCTTTATTTTACTTAGGTGTAACCTTTTCCTATTTATTTTGACAGTGTCAAACGTCTACCGTACTATGATAGATATCTTGTGACATTTGTAAAATGTTTTTTTTTTTTTTTTATCTTGATTATTTCTTCAGGTCATTTCAAAGTCCTACGTTTTTATCATTCGTCTTTATGACATAAAGATGTGTGATCGTTACCTAATTGTCCTTCTCTTTAATTCCTTTGTTAGATAAATGTTCACATAGATTATATCATGATTCGTTATTTAAATTCGCTCCTCCACTTTCTACGTCAGAGACTTTTTATATATTGGACCATTTTCTTTAATTTCGTGTTTATTTACCTTTCTATATTATACGAATATCCGACCTTCTTAATTATAACAATTTTATAGGTATGATGTGTTTAGTTAGATGTCTAAGTTATGATAACAATATTATGTTTAATATACAAAAGTGTCTGACTTTTGTATATTAGGATTTTAAATAGACCTTAGTCTTGGTGTTTTCTGGGGTTTATAGTTTTCGATAGAAATCTTTCTTCTTGTTTCGACTTCCATAGTGTACGGTAGTAAATTTTGATAGGATGTTTACATCTCATTAGTTTTGTTATACCACGACCGTACTTTGTCTGTATGACTTGTTCTCTTGTCTTACCACGTGTGTACAATTCAGTGAAGTCCACACAGGCCGAGACACGTGTGGATACCTGACATTAGGAGGTTCGAGGAGACAGGCACCCCTAAGAGGTCCGTTCTTATGACCTCACCCAACGGTACGGGAGGAGGTCCCCTAGATGAACTGGGACCCTAGTTTAGGTGCAAAGTACAGAGGACGTGACCGTCTATCCAAGAAATGGTGATCACGGTGGACCTTTCGGTGTCTTGTCTTCCTTATTAGAATTGTTCTTGAGTATGAATATACCCGTTAACTAGATATTGTTTTCTACGCTCTTGTATACCCTTTTCCGTCGGAGAAGTCATTAACTACAACTCTTTGACCTCTCGTTACACTTTTTCTTACCTTGATTCGGTGAAAGAATGTGGTATATGTTTTTATTTGAGTTTTACCTAATTTCTGAATATAAATTCTGGGGTTTATTATTTTGAGGATCTTCTTTTGTACCGGTCATGTACGAGACCATATTGAGATGTGTTATAAAAAGGCCATACAGAGGGGACCATTACATGTGCGTTTATTTTTGTTTGTTTACCCTGATGTAGTTTGATTTTTCAAAAACGTGTCGATTTCTTTGGTGGTTGTTTTGTTTTTCCGTTGAACGACTTATCTTCTATGAAGTTTTACTAAGTAGAACATCCCCCAATTATAGTATATATATATATATATATATATATATTACGGTATTGTTTTTTTATAATTTTTACCCTTCTACTGGATAATTTTTTATGTAAAGAGGTTCACTCTGTATGTCTACCGGTTGTCTGTGTGTTTTTCCATGAGTTGTAGGGATTATTAGTCCCTCTGTGTTACTCTTGATGTTACTGTATAGTAGAGTGTGGACGGTCTTACCGATAGTAGTTTTTCTTTTGTTTATTTTGTCTGTATCCATTTCCATATCTCTTTTCCCTTGGAAGTATATGACACCACTTTTACATTTAAACATGTCAATGGTGTCTTTGTACATACCTGTAAGGAGTTTATTAATCTTTGTCTTGACAGTATACTCAGTTGTTGAGGTAAAGAGTCATAAATTCACTTCTTTTACTATTAGAGTAAACTTTTCTATTTACGTGAGTCTTCATCTAAGTATGTGTGCCTCCTTAACAACCTACAGTCTTTCCTCAACGTGTTCTCCAACCCACTTTATCGAGTCACCCTAATTCTTCATACTTGAAGGTCAACGTTTTACTTAGTTAGTGCTTCTATATAACATATCATATTCCTTGTACACACACGAATCAACGAGTCAGCACAGACTGAGACGCTGGGGCACCTGACATCGGACGGTCCAAGGAGACAGGTACCCCTAAGAGATCCGTTCTTACGACCTCACCCAACGGTACGGAAGGAGGTTCCCTAGAAGGACTGGGTCCTAACTTGGGTCCAAAGGGTGTAACGTCCGTCCAATAGTAGACTCGGTGGTCCCTTCGGGTCATATTCCTTATACCAGTTATTATTACGTTGTTGAAACATGTCCTTGTCTACAGATGATCTGAATAGTCTCACTAGTAAAACATTACATAAATTTACAACTTAGAGATTCGACTTATGAACTTCGATTGTATTATAACATGTATTTGATATGAACTTAATTTCATTTGTTGATTTTACTTTTCAATTTTTTAAGAACGACTTAATTATTTACTTGTAAATTAATATATTATATTTATTTTTATTTTCAGTTCCCCAATTGTCACCTTAATTATGTCGAAAATCGATCAATGAAAATATCGGTGTTTTAAACCATAGTCGTGACGTAATCTCAACATCGTCCTTTAGTTACTTTACCAATATGTTTAGTTATATGTGGGTTTCTTTTGTTAGACTGGGTTTTATTTAACACAGAGTGTTACACCTCCGTTTAAAACAGAACGGTATCATATCATCGTGAAGACCAACGTTTAGACCTAGAGTTCTACGAACGTTATTAGTTTATATACACACATGAACCCCTACAATTTACGTAAATGTTATGGGTATATAGGAACCGGTAGTAAATCCACACTTTTATCATTTTCTATATTTCTGCGACTAGATTTAATCATATCCTTTATTGTCATGAAAGGGGGATGTAAGTTTTCTTTACATAATGTGTAAGTAGAAAGTGTACAGGGAAGGAAAGTTTAGACTAATGATTTAAAAAAATTTTACAGTAAACAGTGGTAATTCTTAGTTAAACCAAATTGAAAAATAACGAAAATACCTTTCTCAGCGTTTATACCATTCATTACCTTTCTTTATCAGTCACGGTTTCCCAATCAATAAGACTTACCTAAAATAGCATTATCGTAGGTGTTTACATATATAGATCGAAATTTTGATTATTGACTTCGTGTAACAAATTTTACAAAGTCAAGACTCTGTCGTTACTTTTTTTTCTTTAAGTTTAATGAGCTTCATTTTCATTAAAAAGAACTTCAATTCGTATATAATCGTTTTGTTGAGACCCGTTGAGATTTACCCTTTTTATGAGTTTATCCCTTTTCCGTTGACTTAAATAAAGACTTAAATAGTCCTATGTGGAAAACACAAACTATTGCAATTTTCCTGTCAAGTCAAATCAAGTCAGTAAGTCAGTACAGGTTGAGAAACTCTGGGGTACTTAACGTCGTGCGGTCCGGAGGGACAGATAGTGGTTGAGGGCCTCAAGTGAGTCTGAGTGCAGGTAGCTCAGTCACTACGGTAGGTCGGTAGAGTAGGAGACAGTAGGGGAAGAGGAGGACGGGAGTTAGGGAGGTTCGTAGTCTTAGAAAAGGTTACTCAGTTGAGAAGCGTACTCCACCGGTTTCATGACCTCGAAGTCGAAATCGTAGTAAGGAAGGTTTCTTTAGGGCCCCAATTAGAGGAAGTCTTACCTGACCAACCTAGAGGAACGTCAGGTTCCCTGAGAGTTCTCAGAAGAGGTTGTGGTGTCAAGTTTGCGTAGTTAAGAAGCCGTGAGTCGAAAGAAGTGTCAGGTTGAGAGTGTAGGTATGTACTGGTGTCCTTTTTGGTATCGGAACTGATCTACCTGGAATCAGCCGTTTCATTACAGAGACGAAAACTTATACGACAGATCCAACCAGTATTGAAAAGAAGGTGCCTCATTCGTAGAAAATTAAAGTACCGACGTCAGTGGTAGACGTCACTAAAACCTCAGGGGGGTTTTATTTCAGACTGTGACAAAGATGACAAAGGGGTAGATAAAGGGTACTTTATTACCTTGGCCTACGGTACTAGAAACAAAAGACTTACAACTCGAAATTCGGTTGAAAAAGTGAGAGGAGAAAGTGAAAGTAGTTCTCCGAAAAATCGAGGAGAAGTGAAAGACCGCATTCCCACCACAGTAGACGTATAGACTCCATTAACTATAAAGAAGGCCGTTAGAACTGAGGTCGAACACAAGTCAATTGATGATTTAACTTTACTGTCGTAAAGGTAAACCTGTGTTCACTACTTGATATTGGTGACCGAGAATTGAAGGGAGGAGAAACAATCATGACGAATTTCACCCACAGTCTCATCTCTTTTTAACATAATGATATCTTTGTACAATCCGAAGAGACCATAACGTCTACCATTTCTTAGGTGGAAGTTACACCCTCTGGACCCAAGCTAGGGACCCAACCCTTCTGGGGAACCTCTTCCCTTGTCGATAACAGAAGTCATTAGAACGGACCTCTTAAGGTACCTGTCTCCTCTCGTGACTAAGTTTTGAACGAGATGGACCTTACCTCAGATCCGTGGAAAAGCTACCGTCGAAAGAAACTAATAGATAGAAAAAAAAAGAAAAGAAAAAAAAAAAAAAAACTCCGAGAAACACTAACTTAAAACATAATATCAAAACAAATTTGAAAGTGAAGAGGGTTCCTAAACCCAGTACAAATTTTACCAGGGTCTTCGGGAAAGACAGGTATTTACTACGATCAAGAGAATGAAAGTGTGGATTGTCACCTTAGCAGACACATTGATCGATCTGGTTATGTAACATCAATAGAAATAGTCCAAGTAAATCGGAAGCAAAAGGTACAAGATACCCAATATAAAAAGAGTCTGATGCATTATCTGACTTATTTTGGGAATATACTGAATTTTAAAGGATATGTAAAGACTTGTGAAAGGTGGTATCTCATCTCCTACAAAACCCACTCCAGTTGGGAACTTAGTTCAATTAAAGGTTAAGAAAACATTTAACCTGGTCCCCTAGAAAAATAATAGTTTTCTTCTTTTTTAGACATAATTACTTAAACTATAAAATAAGAGAGCATAAAACAAACTTATTATTTTTGTACATAAACAAAGGGGGTTCTAACACTGAAGAAGTTACATTTGTTAAAACGAAAGTATCAAACACGTAGGGGATTTTGAATCATAATGTGAAGTATGAATCGTCTCTTAATTATGTTATCAATTACTTAAAGGTATTACAATGAGATTATATTGTTTTAGAACGTGGAGACCATTTTGTTTTCAGGTAAAAATTAAAGGATGTTGAACGTCGAATGTTCAATCTCGAGAAGTCTAGTTAAGTTATTATAGAACGTGACTATGAACTTTGTGTCCTACCTCTTAAGTTCCATTCGTTATTAAAAGGATTCATACTGTGTATGTAAAAACAACCAATACCATATGAGATAGAAATGGAACAATGACACCTATAATCACTATCGTATAGGTGATCTATATTATATATGTTTGTAATCTAAAAACTAGATGAATTAAATCAGTCGTTCAACTTTATGTCATCACAACAAACGATAAGGTTTAAATATAGTGTTTAATGGACTTCAAACCAGACATGTATTCTGTATACTTAAAAGTTCAAAGACATTCTACGTTAACCTAAGAGTTTACCACGTATGTTAATTTTTTTTTTTGTCAAATCTTACATTGTATAATGAGTGGTCGATATTAGTTAATCCTTATCATCTGTTGGTTTCATTCTTTACCCGAAGGGACTACCGAGTCCATAATTTTCTTAGACGGACGTTACACTCTCTGAGTCCAAGTTAGAGACCCAGTTCTTCTAGGGGACCTCTTCTCTTACCGATGGGTGAGGTCATAAGAACGGACCTCTTAAGGTACCTGTCTCCTCGGACCACCCAATCTTAGGTTCCCCAGTGTTTCTAACCTTTATTGACTCACTGATTGTTTTTGTTGTTTTTTCATTCGACATTTATGGAGTGTAAAATTGACTTACTATATTTGGAGTCCGTGATCGACCACCCACTGTTTGAGATTGTACTAAAATTTATTGATCTTTATATTTACCCGTTTATCCCTATCGACTTAGTTCCACAACTTACAATTACAAGAGGTAAGTTATTTGAATTGACGAAGGAATGGTGAAGTACTTTATTTATATAAAAGACTGATAGTATTTCAAAATGAAGAATAGATGTCTTATTTAAATGTTATCAATGATCATAAAAACGATTATAATATTAATTATTAAGTCTGTATTTTCATTACAATTTTTAACTCTGTTAGGGAACTTCGGTTACAATTTTCGTACTCATCAGAAACTTATTACAATGGGTCATTACAACTCAAAAGATTTAATTGTAAATAAAAATGTTTATAAAGACATTTTATTGAGGTAAAATTTGTGGATTTATGGTGATAAAAAGAATTTGATAAGTAATCGATCCTAAAGGGACCACCGAGTGTACCATTTCGCAGACGGAAGTTACGCCATCTGGGTCCAAGCTAGGGACCCAGTCCTTCTAGGAGACCTCTTCCTTTACCGTTGGGTGAGGTCATGAGAACGGACCTTTTAGGGTACCTACCTTCTTGTACCATCCGATGTCGGGTACCTCAGCGTTTCTCAGCCTGTGCTGACTCGTTTAAGTGTAAGTAATAGATAAAGATATTAAATGACATGATCCACACTAGGTTAAGTGTTCTCGTCCTTACTGACACGATAACTTCTTAAACTTTAATTTCGACCTTTATGGTTACAAGTCAAGTCAATTCAAAGAGTCAGTACAGGTTGAGAAACGCTGGGGTACTTGGTGTCGTGCGGTCCGGAGGGACAGGTAGTGGTTGAAGGTCTCAAGTGGGTTTGAGTACAGGTAACTCAGTCACTACGGTAGGTTGGTAAAGTAGGAGACAACAGGGGAAGAGGACGAGAGTTAGAAAGGATCGTAGTCCCAGAAAAGTTTACTCAGTCGACAAGTGTAGTCCAACGGTTTCATAACCTCAAAGTCGAAGTTATAGTCAGGAAGGTTACTTGTGGGTCCTGATTAGAGGAAATCCTACCTGACCAACCTAGAGGAACGTCAGGTTTCCTGAGAGTTCTCAGAAGAGGTTGTGGTGTCAAGTTTTCGTAGTTAAGAAGACGTGAGTCGAAAGAAATATCAGGTCGAGACTGTAGGTGTACATTGATGACCTTTTTGGTATCGGAACTGATCTACCTGGAAACAACTATTTCATTACAGAGATCAAAAATTATACGACAGATCCAACCAGTATTGAAAGAAAGGTTCCTAATTCACAGAAAATTAAAGTACCGACGTCAGTGGTAGACGTCACTAAAACCTCGGGGTGTTTTATTTCAGTCGACGACAGAGGGGTAGATAAACGGTACTTCACTACCCTGACCTAGGAAACTAGAATCAAAAAACTTACGACTCGAAATTCGTTGAAAAACTCTTTTGTCTTTAATTTTTAGTTGTTTTGGGTCTTAACCGTAACTTACTTTCATCACAGCATTACATAGGGTGACTATAGGAGAACGTGAAAAGAATGTCGAGAACAATAAGTAAAGTATGATAATTTTGAAAATGATGTAAAATTTGAAGGTCTTCAATTTTGAATGTGAACTACATGAATCGTACTCCATAGTTAGTTTCGTTAGTATATCGTCGTCCGAGTCGTTTATAAAAAGACTATTCACTTACCAAAAATTTAAATTTTTCAGTGTGAAGGCCACCCTTTGTTTACTACCTTCACAGTCCTTATATTCTAAAGAAACAAATGTTTCTATACACCCCTAAAAGAAAGGAAAACCTTCCAAACTTCCCCTTTGAATTAAGGTTTAAATAACCCAAGTCTAAAAATTTTTTTACTCACAAACCTACTCATGTAGACCACACTCGACTCCTACTTCTCATCTTCCATTCGTACCACTAATCGTTTTTCTTTAATTATTGATAATAATGTAGTATCTGTTACCGTTCCTCTTTTTTCTTTCAGAATTCACTTATCGCGTTCTTTTATCTCCTGTTGTTATCTTACCCTTTCTGATGTCGCTAGAGAAGTTCTTTTAACCTCTACGGTTCTGTTGTAAAGTGCGTTTTTACCCGTGTTATTTTGTGTCCTTACTGTTCCTGTATTCTCTTCGACTTCTCTAATTGTTCTCTACCGTTCTTATGAGTCTTGATATGTTGTTTCCAGCATTACTGGTCCTATTAGTGCTACCGGTTTGTAGGACCTTATACTTCAGTTCGCGCGAAATCCTCCGTAATGATGTTTCGATCACCTCCACTACCTTAAGGTCAACTCGATAAAGTTTAGGACTTTCTACTACGCCAATTTCACGATGTAAGTTATACGCTCGTGTGAGCCTTGTGTGAACCTTGTGAGTTCCGGTGTCCTGAACTTTTACAGTTATCAGTAATATTAGGGTTTCTTTCCGTTACAGTTTCTTACGATTTGATGGTCTGTTAACTCGAGAAAAGTGTACGATCGTTCCATTACGAATTTTAAGAAATTCGATCCGAAGCTATCATACAATTTGTTCTTGAAGGTCTACATGTTCATCCTAAATCTTTTCCGTTTCCTCGGTCTCTAGTTTAATGGTTGTAGGTGACCTAGTAGGTCTTTTCGTAGATGAAGACAAAGTAACTGATACGATTTCGGAAATTGACACACCTAGTGTTGTTTGACACCTTTTAAGAATTTCTCTACCGTTATGGTCTGGTGGAATCAGAGGACTCTTTGGACATACGTCCAGTTCTTCGTTGTCAAACTTGACCAGTACCTTGTTACCTGACCAAGTTTTAACCCTTTCCTCAAACAGTTCCGACATGTAACAGTGGGACAAATAAATTGAATATACGTCTCACGTAGTATTTTTTACGTCCCGACCTCCTTAGTATTCGACCTTAGTTCTAAAGACCCTCTTTATAGTTGTTGAAGTCTATACATCTATTACGGTAAGATAACCGTTTTTCGTTTTTCCTTAAATTTTCGGAGAACTACTCACACTTTCTCTCACTTTTGTGACCGAATTTTGAGTTATAAGTTTTTTGATTTTAGAACCGTAGACCAACGTACCGAAGTACCGTTTATTTACCCCCTTTTCATCTTTTTAACCTTCTAAAATATGAGAATCTGAGGTTTTAGAGACACCTACCACTGACGTCGGTACTTTAATTTTCTACGAACGAGGAACCTTCTTTTCGATACTGTTTGTGTCTATCGTATAATTTTTTGTCGCTGTATTGAAACGGTTGTTTCCAGACAGATTAGTTTCGACAACAAAAAGGTCATCAGTACATGTCTACACTGTCAACCTGGCATTTCTTCCGACTCATAATTTCTTAACTACGAAAGTTTGACATCACGACCCTTTCTGATAACTATGAGTGAACCTGACGTTCCACTAGTTTGACCAGTTAGGACTTTCTTTAGTTGGGACTGAGAAGTAAGTTTCCCGACTACGACTTTGACTTGAGGTTATAAAACAAACCACGTTTCTCGTTTGTGTAACCTTTTTTGGGACTAAGACCCTTTCTGACTCCCGTCCTCCTCTTCTCCCCCACCTCCTACTCTACCGACCTATCGTAGTAACTGAGTTACCTGTTCCTCAAACTCGTTTGAGACCCTCTATCACTTCCTGTCCCTTCGGACTATACTACATCAGGTACCACAGTGTTTTCAGTCTATACTGAATGACTGACTTGGTGTTGTTCTGTGGGACTACCTCCCAACTCGGTATATCATTCTTCTAGATGTTTATCTTATTTTTAAATATTTGACTTTTAATTTAGTTCTATTCCTAACTTCTACAGAAAAAAATTTTTTATATTATTATAAGTAGTAGTTTCCTCCCGAAGTGACCACCGAGTCAACCATTTCTTAGGAGGACGTTATATCCTTTGGGTCCGAACTAGGGACCCAACCCTTCTACGGGACCTATTCCTTTACGATGGGTGAGGTCATAATAACGGACTTTTTGGGATACCTACTTCCTCGGATGGTCCGATATACCCTGGGTGGAAGACGTCCGACTACCCCAACGTTTCTCATCCTGTGTTGACTCGTGTTTCAAGACAGAAAGACAGATAAGTAGCAATTCCAGGACGTGGTCCCAGAGAATCCGAGTTACTGAGTGTTCTTCCTAAATGTTCTGTTTCAACGTAATGTCCTTTTGTTATGTCTGAGTTTAGTCGCATCCCTTTCTGTAGACCCACTTCGGGTCCTCTCTGTTCCGTGTTCGAAGGTCCACAGGAGAGGGTCACCACAGTGTACTACCTGTATGAATTAAGAGGGTCGTTACTATGCATTGTTGAGTACAATTCACAACGGTTGGTTTCTTCAAAGAATAGAGGTCCCAAAAATTACCCCAGTCAGTACGTCGGTACGTCGCCAACTTACTGACCGGAGTGAGTCTGAGGTCAGGGACGTCTCACTTTTGGCCATAATTCATATTTAATGTAACAATTGTATTTGATATGTTAGTTTGACCATGTCGTACCGGGTACAGGAGTCCTTATTTTTTTGTTCGTAGTAGTGTCTAATGTAACAATCGGATTGAATGGACCAGTTTCCCTTGTCGCACCTCGTTTCAAAGTCCGTATGTTTTTAGGAGGAATAGTCCCTCTTATGAGGTTCCGAGTCTCAAGTAGTAGATTCTCGGTCAATTCCCGATCAGTACTGTTGTTCGTAAAACCCCCTTACAGGGAATATGTTATGTCCTTTATAACTTTCTTAATGTTCTTAAACTTTTTAGACAATAAACCTCAACCATTACCCAGGGAGAGTCCTTCGTATGTTTTATCCGTTTTTGAACCTTTCTTATCACCCATATCTGACGGTACATAAGTCGTTTGGATAAAAACTAAGGGGAACCAGTGTCTCGACGTAATATAAAACGTGTAAGAGTATGTCCAAAGACTCTGGCCTATTGCCTCTGATCTACTCCTTTACCACCACCACTCCACACAATGAAAGTCGCTACACTTCAAATAGTTTCCTTTCGATTCGGACTCAAGTTACCAAATCCAAATTTAGCGAAAATGTATTTTCCAGTTTAGACATTAATAAAATTCTTCGTTAGTCAACTTTTAACGATAGGACACTTAAAGTCACTTGATTATCAGAAAATGAAAATCTAGACTATTTAATCGACGTTTGTAACATTCTATCGTTTCACCGTATAATTTTGTAATCCTTATGTATTATTTTCATCTTTACTGTTTTTAGGATTCATAGTGGTTCTTACTGTGTTTATAGATAATTTAAATAATTTGTTACGATACAAATTTGATTGAAAATTGTTACTCACGGTATTACAAAAATAAATACATACGAAACACAAGACTTACTTTTCAAACATACAAATTTTTTTAGTCAACACACTATAGTATTAACGTCATATTTAGACTCCCTTATATTAATTCTGTCACTTTACAATTTATAAATTCTTTTTTACTCAAAGTGTTTTCCACCTAGTTATAAGATCTTAGTTTTGTTATAGGACAACGATTCAGTGAAGTCAGCACAGGTTGAGACACACTGGGGTATCTGCCGTCGGGTAGTCCTAGGTGGCAGGGACCCTAAGAGGTCCGTTCTTGTGACCTCACCCAACGGTAAAGGAAGAGGTTGTTATAGGATCTTTCCTATAATACGTTAAGTATATTCTAATAGGTCACTTTCAAATTTCAAGTCACATTGAAAAGTGACTTTTAAGTCACTTGATTTTTCGTCGAGTATTTTTATATTCGTCTTTCTCGTATAGAAAAGTTACAATACTCCATTTTATGGAGTAAGTTGTATATCGTTCGAACACGTTAAAAACACAGTTATAAGACACCCATACTTTCCCCGTAACAGAAAAACAACAAAAAAGGAAGACTTCGTTTTGATATTACCGAAAATAGAAACAAGTAGACTAAAATCCAACTGTAACGGGTTCCTTCGACGTATTATAACTAATGATGATGAATCATGAGAACGGACCCTTTAGGGTACCTGCCTCCTCGGACCACCCGACGTCAGGTACCGCAGCGATTCTCAGTCTGTGCTGACTCGCTGAAGTAAAAGTGAAAAGTGAAAGTACGTAACCTCTTCCTTTACCGTTGGGTGAGGTTATAAGAACGGACCTCTTGGGGTCCCTGTCTCCTCAGATCACCCGACGGCAGATACCCCAGCGTGTCTCAGACTGTGCTGACTTCGCTGAATCGTCGTCGTCGTCGTCCAAGATATCAAGTATACTCTTGATAGAAATGTACTCTTTCTATCAAGTTCACCTTTTGATAACGTTCGTGAAGTACTCTCTTAAATATAAAACAAGTGAACATAAAACAACCGAGTTACTATGGAACCAATGAATCGGAGTCTCATATAAAAAGTGTTTACTTCTAATTTACTAAAGGAACTGACAGATTCAAAACCGGTCAAGGGTCATCCGATATGTTATTTACTGAAAATAGATTTTTTCGGGACTTAAAGTATTGAAATTAATAATATATATGTAAATTATTTAAATATGAATTGTTACACACCAACAAATACGTATTGACACGGTATTTCTTCGATAGTTGAGAAATATTTAACTTCATATACCGAAACGTAGTTTGGTATTCACTTAGACGTTCCTGTCTTTAGTTCATCAGTGTGAAAGATTGATATATGTGATAATAATTCTGTATTTGTTATATTTTTGATCAAAATAAGTAAATCTTTGATTCAACGATCTATACCGGTTGTATCTTTTTAGATTTCTACAGGACGTAGGATTTTTATTAACTGTTATTTTACCTTACCTTCTCCATTACAGGGTGTATCGACTTCTGTTACACCGATGAGCAAAAGTGTAAATTATTGTTGAGAAGGTTTTTGTTTGTTTTTTATTGATGTGTCTTCGGTGGGGAAAACGTTGAGGTTTCAGTCTTTTACAACTTTGAAATGTTATTGACATTCATGTAAATTTTTTTTATTTATTTAATTAGGAAAAACCAGGAGAGGGTTCGGGGACGAAGTGTCATCTTGAAACGTCCTTTGAAACTGTTTTTAATACCTCCTCAAAGAGTTTTAAAAGGAGTTTTTTACACTTATAGTAAATTTCCTAATAAAAGTCTAGATAAAATGAGGTCCAATCTTTTAAAAAAAAAGACAAAAGAAGGTTTTACTGTGTTTATTCTGTTCCAGAGTAAAATTTCGTATCTCGATTATTCTTTAATCTGATTGTAGAATACCATAATTCTCAGTTTATACCCAAGAAAAGAAAAAGTAATCCGAGAGAGTTTGACAAAATTAACTTTAATTGAGTGGGTAAGTATATGTAAAGATCAAATAATAAGTATGTCTTTCAACCTATATTGATAGATAAACTAAGAAACGAGTAGGGTTTACGTCTCAGTAATGAAGGTCAGTGGTTCTCCATTAAACCCCAACTACTAAATTTACGAGTAAATACTATACTTTAATGTGAAATGAAAATGGTCAAAAAAGTAGTAAAAGGAGAACATCTGGATCACAGACATCCGTGTACGAAGATGTTACGGACGATGTAGGACTGACGGCGACCGTGTTTCAAGTTTTATTTATAAACGAAATTTTACTGTTTCAGACCTCAAAAATATATAACTAAGAAGATTTGAACCTAGTGACGATCAGTATCATTTTGTCGACTAAGTAGTGTTGGACTATTCTCTCAAAAACTGTTTTTGAAACTACGGGATTCATATGTAAGACTGTTTCGTTAAGATTTTAAAGGGGGTTTCATACTTATAGTAAACGAACTTTCTAAAAGTTGACGTAAAATTAGGTTCAATCTGAGAAGACGACAAAAAAAAAGATTAGGTGTGTTTATTCTATCCTGGAGGAAAAGATATGAAACTTAATAAATAATTTAAAAGAACTGTAATTACGACTACCCAATTTTATAAAGTACTTTGATGTACGTGTAGACGTAAACTTCACGAAGACTGGTCATTCTAAAGACGAAATCGGATTTGCACTCCGCGAGAGAGATGGTAGTCCTGAGACGGGTAGGAGGAGAGGAGTACGGGTCTCAGATACTACCGTTAAAGGTATGGAGACAGTCTAGGACCTGGTCCGTAGACTGTTGACGTCGGAGACAGAGTGTGAACTCCCTTTGACGATTCGTCCTAGAAACGGTCTTACCGTTCTATCGTTCGTAGACTGGTGACCACGGGACTAAGGATGATTGGTTATAGGGGATCCTCTACCGATCTCTGTCAAGAAAGTTTTAGATTACGACATGCGTTGTCCTACCTACTTTGCCCTCCTGTGTACGATTCACTTTATTCGGTCAGTGTCTCTTTCATGATGTACTCAGAGGTATATACTCCATGGATTTATCATTTTGAGTGTCCCTGTTTCTCATGTTACCACCAACGGTATCCGATCTCCCTCCCTCTTTACTCTCCGACGAAAAGTTGTTATATCTAAGTCAATACGTTCTACTCCTTCAGGATCCCTCGACGACACGTTGTGACACGGACATCGATTGTCATGCCGTAACACTGCCTTTCAAAACAACTCTTCCATGTAAAGTAAGATTCGCGAGAACGTGTTAATTTTCTTTTTTTTTTTTTTGTGTGACTTTGGTACGTTCCAAGGAGAGAAAGTAGTGTCCGTTTATTCATTTTGGAAAACGAATGAGAAGAAAGAATCTTCAAAGAGTGGTATATCTAATGTTACATAGAAGGGTGTTTGTATTGAGACGAAGGGAGGGATCGAAAAATGGAGGAGTTTTGAACGTCGAATTTACAAAAGACATTGAGAGTCAGGTATTATATTCAGGTACTATTTTCAGGTACTATATTCAGGAATATTAGGATATTCAGGTATATTATTCAGGATATAAGAATAAGAAAAAATAGGGGGGACTTTTCAGAGAGATGGAGGTTTAATTAAACTTTGAGTGATACTTTTTTATGGAGACCGAACTATACAAACAGTCAACGAGACTCTACATCTATGTTTCTCCATTTGTACGTTTTTTTTTTTTTCAATTTCAGTGAGTCAACTGAAACCTGATATCGGACGGTCCGAGGACAGGTACCTTAGGAGGTCCTTTCTTATGACCTCATCCATCGGTAAGTGAAGAGGTCCCCTAGAGGGACTGGTCCTTAGTATGGGTCCAGAGGGCGTAACGTCCACCTAAGAAACGATAAATTTGGTAGTTCCTTCAGGGAACGTACATTTCTAAAATAATTTCCGTTCGGATACAATTTCCTTTGTCCCTTTCTCCGTCCCTTCTGACGACTCTCTTGGTTGGTCCGTCACAACGTTAAACTAGGAATCACATTTTCTCCTCTCTTCCGATCTACCTTCAACACGTTAGATTATAAGTTGTTCCAGTAGTCCCTCAGGAACTCGGGTTCGGACGGGGACAGAGACGTCTTACCAGATGAAATCATAAAGACTGCGTGACACAACTCCTCCACTTCGAATCTCCTCCACACCGGAACACTTACGATACTACCGAAATTTCCGAGTCTTGGACCCCGGTAAATAGTTGATACGAGGTCCCTTGTCCTCCTTGTGTTCTACGTAATGGTGTCGACAGGGTGAGTTGAGAGGTAATTGTCGGTCGATGGTGGAAAAAGAAAGAAGTAGAAGTACGGGGGTGAAAAACTTGTTCCAAAGAAACAAGTAAAGAGATCAAGAAAGTCAAGTCAAGTCGACGAGTCAACACAGGCTGAGAAACACCGGGGTACTTGGTGTCGTGCGGTCAGGAGGGATAGTGGTCGAGGGGCTCAGGTGGGTTTGGGTACACGTAGCTCAGCCACTACGGTAGGTTAGTAGAGTAGGAGACAGCAGGGGAAGAGGACGGGAGTCAGAAAGGGTCGGAGTCCCAGAAAGGGTTACTCAGTCGAGAAGCCATGATCAAGAAATGGAGTACGATTATGGAGTCAGATGGAGTAAGACCAAAGAAGAGACATTGGTGTTTGTAAAAGAGTTATTTAAGAGACTATATATGAACCGTAATTCTGTTACGTATTAAACATCAAGAAAATAAGTAAGAGATTCGACGTTTGACATCTTATGGTAGAAGAAGATTTTCTACAAAGTAAAGTAAAAGTAAAGAAACGAACTAAAACTAGATATTTGGTGTACTAGTAAAAACAACTATAGACGAAGAATGACTCCCAAATGTATCACCGAGTCTGTCATTCCTTAGACGGACGTTACGTTCTCTGGGCCAAAGTAAGTGACCCAGCCCTCTAAGGGACCTCTTCCTTTACCGATGGATGAGGTCATAAGAACGGACTTCTTAAGATACCGTCTCATCGGACCGCACGATGTCAGGTACTTCAGTGTTTTCTCAGTCTGTGTTGACTCGTTGATTGTAAAATGGAAAAGAATGACTTGAAATATGTAAGGTATGAGACATAGATGTCGAGACATGGACACCTGAGATGGTTGACGTCAAACTTTGATAGAAGAAAAACTTAAGGTCTTTCAAAGTTTTTCGTTACATGAACCGTTGATAAATGTGTCTTAAATGTAATTTTGATCTATAATTTTTATTAGATCTCTACTAAATTTCACACGTCCGTCTATACACCTCCAATATACATTTATGATACGGTAAAACGCAATTCGTGAAATGGTAGACATCTCACCTAAAACCATAGACTCCCACTGGGAAAGGGGTAAGATACCTATCGTACCCTACTGACGTCAACTACACAGAGTCTACCAATTATAGAGTAGGGAGGATTAAAAACATAAGTTAATATTAACTATATGGTTATTTATACTTAAATTTAGTGTGCAGATTTAAAAAGAGGGACTCGAATTGTGGGTCTATAGGTTTACATGAACCTATGAGTGTACGTATTGAGTTTACTTTTATACTTTACTTAATGTAAAATGTTTTGAAAGAGGGCATAAGATCTAGATGTCATTAGTAAGATCGTCACGGAGTCGATGGGTTCAATCTTTGTCCTTGAAGTCATATCAAAGAAATAGGCGTATCGACAATAGATATACGTTATACTACACGTGACAATTTGAACTCTTAACGAATAGGTGACGGTGAAGAGATAAAATTCGGTGATAGTGTAAATAGTACTTAATGGTATTTTAATCAGAATGAAGTAAGGGTAGAAATAGAAATTTATACGATCACGTAATATCTGATGTCTATTAATACAATGAAATTCATTGTTATGTAATTACAAAAAGTACATATAACATGGGTTAGATGTTTTATTTCTACTTTATTGTACTTTTGTCAAAAACCTTTCATTTATTAAGTCGAGTTTCAGCTGGTAATGGATCTATACATTGAACTCTTGAGACTTAAACAAAGTAAAAAGAATTACCTTTTACCTAACCTAATCTAGTTATGCCAGGTTTATCACCCGGTATACGCTTTGATTAACACAAATATGTAGTACAAGTGTACCCTGTGATTTGTTGTAACGATGATGTTAAACTTTCAGAGACGATAAAATTCTTTCCTAAATATAATGTCTTTCAATATATCGGGAGATTGATCTAATAAAGTAAGAGAGTCAGATTAGGAAGGAGTCATTGACAGAAATTCCAATTTCGTGTTGTAAATGAGTTGTGTCTGTACGGGAGTTCTATGACTCGAAGGTTCAAAATCTTAGGATAGTACTCATTAAACATGACAGACCAAGATAATCATTTACAAAGAATCCGGTTCCTTAATTTTCCTAAATATTTTTAATCCTAAAACATAAAATAATTAGACACTTAAAACACTATATTGTAAGATGAGTAATTTCTTATTTATATCCGTATCCCTAAAATGTATTCCATTTTTTTTTAGGTCTTTCTTAGTCCTCTCTTTTTGTAACAATGACAAGGTAGTAATCACTATATAGATTTTTTAGATCTGATTGGTCAATGTGTCATAGGACTTAAAAACAAGAAAGATAACAATGACAAGGTAGTAATCACTATATAGATTTTTTAGATCTGATTGGTCAATGTGTCATAGGACTTAAAAACAAGAAAGACAGTGTAAATAGTGTAAAAGGAGACATAAATAAAAAATTTGATAATTAGCCAAAGTGATCGTAGTCTCTGAGTGAGGTCACAAGAACGGACCTCTTAGGGTCCCTGTCTCCTCGGACCACCCGACGGCAGATACCCCACCGCACCTCAACCTGTACTGACTTTGTTGTCATCGTCGTCGTCGTCTCTTGACTTCGAATCCAAATTTCCTTAGGTAATCTGTGAGTTCCTTAATACTCCTGATTTTAAATACTCTCCTCTGATCTTCTGGACTTCTTTCTTTATGACGAGATCGACGACTCCAGTCAGAGGTTGAGTGATTAATGTAGGTCCTGTGACTTCTACTAGGTTTTTT
>SJYO01052474.1:23419150-23469988 GCA_006410555.1 Capra ibex
TGTAAAAGGAGACATAAATAAAAAATTTGATAATTAGCCAAAGTGATCGTAGTCTCTGAGTGAGGTCACAAGAACGGACCTCTTAGGGTCCCTGCCTCCTCGGACCACCCGACGGCAGATACCCCACCGCACCTCAACCTGTACTGACTTTGTTGTCATCGTCGTCGTCGTCTCTTAACTTCGAATCCAAATTTCCTTAGGTAATCTGTGAGTTCCTTAATACTCCTGATTTTAAATACTCTCCTCTGATCTTCTGGACTTCTTTCTTTATGACGAGATCGACGACTCCAGTCAGAGGTTGAGTGATTAATGTAGGTCCTGTGACTTCTACTAGGTTTTTTGGAGACAAAAAAAAAAAAAAAGAAGTATACTAAGGAATATTATTTAGTATCAAAAATTTTATAGTTTCCCAAATCGTTTATTAGTGACACTAGATGACACCAATTTAGTTGTGAGAAGAGGAGAGTTATAATTTTTTACAGTCACCCAGTCACTCTAAGGTTCTAATTAGAGTTCGTTAGTGTGACCGTGGAATATGATAAACGGGAATATGATGAACGAAAATGTCATTCTCTAATCCTGATGTGTAGATATACCAATTCGTTAATCAAAATCCTAGTTCCTTATTTTAAGATAAGTATACTTTTAGAGATTATCAATAATGTATCAAAATACTAGAGATAATAAACTATATTTTTATTATTATCACCTCCTTTTATGAAAAGTCGTAAGTTGTAAGTATTGAGTATTGAAAAAATAAAGTAAACGTTGAACTAAACGTTTCCACTTAATTTTTTACTAACTGTGTTCTCAATATCCTTTTATTCGTGTTAGTTTCCCTTTCGGTGTACGGAAAAGATACGGTTGGATTCTTAATAATGAGGTTTCGTAAGATTTTTACTATGGAGAAAAGTAAATACTTTATAAAATAGACTCCCGGTCATAGTGAAGGTCTTCACTGAGCTCCTGTGTAAAGTAAGAACTAAAAAAAGGTAGAATATGTACTCTAGGAAGCACATGTAGTTTATTTTCCTGATTTACCTGATCCTGAAATGATAGTTACATTATACGGGTACAATTATTGTTAGAAGGAGGTAGTTTAGGATGAGGAATTTGACCAAGAAAAATTGTCCAATTTTCGTAAATCATGATAACAAATATATGATTATGTATAGAAAACTCCCTTCCTCTTTTTCCTTTCTTTTACTACTCGTGAACCTTATTCTTACACCCAATTATGTTGTCTCCCTTTTTCCGGTAATAAATTACACATTTATATTAGTTTTCGGCTACTTATGTACAACACACACACACATAAAACTTTCTACCTGCATATTTAAGTTTGTTGTACTCAACTGAGACTGAAACCATGGATTACACGTACTAGGAGTGTATAGTGTAGTGTGGGAACTCATATCCATACGACTATACATCTTACTCCTACTTTGTGTATTGAGTTTGTTAAACCCACCTCCAAATTACTCACCAGATAGATTCTCGATCTGTGTACAACATGTATTACTGTCACGACATAATTGTTTTGGGATAACAAGGGGGAGTTTGAAGAGTGAAAAGAAGATATTTTAGGGTTTACATAGTGATATAAGTTTGTATCGTAAAGAATATGAAAACAAGGGGTGTCATCTATTAATCCATGTGTAGGATTTGTTCACAATCTCTAACTTTCGTTGACTATGTTAAACCATTTTGATATAGACGTATAGATATTTTTCCAGAAAATAATATCTTGAAATAAAAGTTTCGTCCTTATTCCGTAACAACAAGGTTAACACAGAGGTTCATAAAATTAAGAAGATACCAAGAAAATAAAAGGAAAGACTAAAGGAAACATTAACAGACGGAGGAGAAACCACCTCCGGTGGTCTCTGACTTAATCTGACAAAGTAAAACTTCCCCTAGGTGTGAGTTAAAAATTATTGTCGAAGAAGTCAAGAACGATCTGACGGTCCCTAGAAGAGTCCGATAATGTTATGGTGGTCGTCACTGTGTATCGTACGAGACGTCCTTAGTCTAAAAGGACGAGTCTCTTTAGTCTAAAGAGAGGGTGAAATACATATTAAAATATATAAAAGATACGGTAGAAATTTAGATACTTTTGTATACGTACTTTCTTACAGTACATATTGGTCTTTTGCTATCGGATTAAACCCGAAATTCATAAGTAGAGTGTTTTGTATCGTTAAAAGTCGTCAGTAGAAACTTACTGTGTAGCTCCTCAGAGGAAAAAGTCTCTAGAAAGTAATCATTTATGACAAGGTAACGGGGGACTTGACAAAGAACGTGTCAAACGTATCTGTGACTCAGAGACAATACGTAATTACTTTTTATGCGTACTCGATGAGTATTTCTAATTGGTGACCGTCGTAGTTTCCGTTTTTGTGAAAAAAAGGGACGACAACTACAGATATTCTCCCAGACGATGTCCGGTTTTGTGTCTTAACAAGAAATACAACTGTTGTCACATCACTTGACTGAAGACTTCTTTACCCGTTACTTTTCTTCTGAGTCTCTTCTCTTACTACTTTGTTGTCGACCAAAGAGACACCTACTTTAGACAGAGGAGGTTTCTATGCAAAAGGTGGGTGTCTGTATACATAATGACAGTAATGACATCCGAGTATTTTTGGAACCGGAGGTTCTCCGAATACGGTAATGTATATTGTTTGATGTATTTTTGACACGTGAAGACAAATGATAGTTGTTCGTCAGTCCCCTATTTTAAATAATTTTTTTATGGTAACTTTTTAGTATGTAATACACCTATCCGCATATTACTTTCGACGTGTATAGCGATGAATCTTTTGACACGATGTAATGACTTTTGTTAAATTCTTCCATATCTATCAACTGCAAGGACGTAACTTCTGAGTTAACACATTTCTATAGTTCAGGAGAGTTTAACTGGGGATCTATTTATATTGAAAGTTGAGTCAAAATATTAAAAAATTTTCTTTGATCGTTCAACTTAAATTTTACATATACGTTTTACGTTATCCGGATCTGTCCCGTTATTCTATGACTTCTATTTCTTGATGTGAACTTTTGAAAAGATTGGTCTATAGTTCTAAAAAATATTTTAAAAGTGATTTCGTGAGAACGTCACAGTGTTCCGATACGTCTCGGTATTAGTCGTGTCTTTCAAGTCTTTGGTTGAGTGTGTAAATACTTGTTTCAACCAGGGTATTTTGTCACCCTCTTACTGTCAGTAAAGTTATTTAATTTGACTTAATCAGTAAATTTTTTATTAGAACTAAGTGAGGAGGGTGTTAGGTGTTTTTGTAGTGGAGGTCCACCTAATATCTAACTATATACTGTCCATTTTGTTATTTCTAAAAATTTTCTATTGTTTCTGTTCACGAAAACACTACTAAAATTTTTTCTTCTAATATTTATAAAAGAGTTACACAGATTAATTTTTGAAATAGGTTTCTGTAGCAATTTAATAGGTTTCCGTTCGGTGTCTAATTTCTTCCATATATGTCTAGTAATTGTTTCCTGAACGTAGGTCTTACATATCTTTACGGATAATTAGTTCTTTTTCTTTCTTCGACGGTAATGTTTATTCATTTCTGCGTATCATGAATCCCTGAAGTGTTTAAGTCTATGTTTATATTTAACATATTAACTTCATATATATTATTAATATGTTAATTTAATATAAACTATGTTAATACTTTTCGACGATCTGGTGTGATCAGTGTACCTCTATTTTTGATTTTGGTGTAACTCTATAGTAGTGTGAGTATTTCTTACCGATTTGAATTTTTTTTTTAGATAAGGTAACGTTATAAAGTACATAGATCATAAATTTTTGTCTTTTCGAATAAGTACCTTATGTTTCAATGGAATTCCTCTCCGTCCCACCCAAGATGACCCTACCACGTTCCCGTGTCAAAACAAAACAAAAGATTAGACCCTTTACCAATGTGAAGATACAAGTGAAACACTTTTATGTGACGCGACTTGTTAGTACTATGTCCGTCAAAAGATAAATAAAAATTTTAGCTCTTTTCCTTCTCTTATTATTGTTGAGATAAAAAAGGAATGAAATTGGGTGAGATAACTTCATACTAACCGTATGTTTTTCGAAATGTATAAATTACATATGTTGAACTACTTAAACCTTTATTTATATATGGGAACTTTGGTAGTGGTGTTGGATATCGTATTTGTAGATGTAGTGGAGACTTTCAAAGGAAGGTGGGAGGAGTAAATAATAATAAAAAAGAGTTCTTTAAAAGATAATACCCTGTATCTCTTTACTTTATAAGGTTTTCTTCAATTAAAAGTCTTTTCACCTAAAAGTTTTATGTACCAGTACATCACGCCCTTTATTTTATACGTATCCTTTTTCACTACTTCCTCTTTCCTCCTCTTTGCGACATACCCGACTGGGTTCTCTTATTTCTTTACCCTAAACTCTGTTTATCTGTCGAACCAAAATCCTTCCTTTTGTTCACAAAAGAGGGATTATCGTCTCACTTAAGTGAGACATTTAGAAAGTGGGAGTTTACATAGATTTGGAAAGAAGGACATTGATATTGAAGTACGTACGGTAAGAGGACTCCTTTACTAAAAGACTTAAATGATGGACGACACATTATATAACGAAAGTCAAACCCCAGAATTTAATCGGAGAGTACAAAACTCTAGGACAGAGAATTAAGAAGACATAATATCCTGAGTTGGTGTACAGACAACGTGACAAAGTCTCTGATCTCAGGAGTAGAAAAGTGGGACAGGAGAAACCTGTCGGTACAAGAAAGAGTAAAATTCATGTGGAAAGAACTAAAATCGAATAGTAGAGACATATGTAAGGTCGAGGTAAGATATGTGAAACTGACTATTCTAGATTTGTTAAGGTTCACCTCGACGTAGGACTATAATATGTCAAATTTGTTTTATTGTAACACGTATAAAAGTCATACAAAAACTACCGGTGGGAGAAAAAAAAAAAAAACTGAAAAATTTGTATGATCGTGAAACTTAATCTACAAAAGTTACATAAAATAAAAACGGTTCAGTGGTATTTACACCTTATTCTCCATTACGTCTTTATCAAAATTATTAATAATTTTATCTTTATGATAATCTATTTTCCCGAAGGATCCACCGAGTCACCATTTCTTAGACGGACGTTTACGTCCTCTGTGTCCTCTGCACCTAAGCTATGGACCCAGATCTGCTAGGGGACTTCCTCCTTTCCCGTTGGGTGAGGTCCTAAGAACGGATCTTTTAAAGTACCTGTCTCCTCGGACCACCCGATGTCAGGTACCCCAGAGTTTCTCAACCTGTTCTGTCTCACTGATTCGTGTGTGAGTTATTTATTATTTAGAGGTACCATATCCTCTCACACAAGTTTTGAACTCGTTAGTTAACTTTAAGACACCCACTTAATGTCGATGTCCAAGGGTCCAGAATGTCTCTTGACGACTTGGTATTAGAGGTCTCTGCCTCCTAGTTGTGAAGTTGTTTGTGAAATGTATCAAAATCAATAATCAACAAAATCTTTGTGACCTAAAACTTTATCTAACACTAGAACCAAAGATACTAACAATCGTTTTCACAATCAGTGAGTCAGTACAGACTCAGAAGCCCTGGAGTACCTGATTTCGGACGGTTCGAGAAGACAGGTACCTGAAGAAGTCCGTTCTTATGACCTCACTCCTCGGTAAAGGAAGAGATGGTCTAGAAGGACTGAGTCTCTAGTTTAGGTCCAAAGGTCACAATGTCCGTCTAAGAAATGGTGGACTCGGTGTTTGATGTGTATGGAATTCATCTATAAAACTCTATAACTTACTAAAATTAGGGTCGAAATCCAGCTTTCAGAATTTTTAATAACGTAAATAAGAGTATTTTATGGAGAAGAGGTAATCCAAGGTTTCGTGGAGAGTAAAGGGTATAAGGGGACGTACTAAAGACTGAAAAAGAAAAATCATAACGGATTCCGTAAGTCAGGGGAGACGTATACGAAATTAAAGTATGATAACTCCAAAGAAAGTTGTTTCGAACTTAAGAGAGTGGATGTCATTCGTAACAATAATTATCAATAGATGGTTCATAGGGGGACCACTGAGTCTACCATTTCTTATAAGGACGTTACGTCCTCTGGGTTCAAGCTAGTGACCCAGTCCTTTTAGGGAACCTCTAACCTTACCGATGGGTGTGGTCATCAGAACAGACGTCTTAGGGTACTTGTCTCCTCGGACCACCCGATTTCATATACCCCGGTGTTTCTTAGACTCGTTGATTGTGAAAGTGAAAAAGTAAGTGAAAATAGTTCATAAAACCCGAATGGTCCTCCCAGTCACCATTTATTAGTGGACAGTTACATCCTCTACGGACCTGTTAGGGTACCTGCCTCCTCGGACTATCCGATGTCGGGTACCCCAACGTTTCTCAACCTGTACTGACTCTCTTAAGTGAAGTCACATCCTCTACGTCCTTTGTACCCAAGTTAGTGACCCAGTCCTTTTACGGAACCTCTTCCTTTACCGTTGGGTAGGTCATAAGGACGGATCTTTTAGGGTACCTGTCTCCCCGGACCGTCCGATATCAGGTACCTCAGTGTCTCAGTCTGTGTTGACTTGTTTTGTGTGGTTCATAAAATAGAGAAAAAAGGACTCTTAAACTAAAACAAGTTCAATGGTAAAGAGAAGATGAATTGATCCTGTTTTGATTCAAATCGGATTGAGGTACGAATATAGTAATAATTCACTTAATTGTGTACCGTTTGACGACGGTTGAGAATAACCAAGTCCTCCCTCGTGCATGACATTCTATCAGGTAATCTTGACTTAGTGTCTTGGAAGTAAGATACGAAGACAGAAAGTGAGGATGAGAAAGATAGAATCTATTATTCCGTCGGACTACGGAGTCAACGACAGTCACCGATATACACTCTTCCCTCGTCCGACTCATGTTTTGGTGGACAAGTTTCTCTTGACTGTGTTCTCTTAGTGTCGTTTTACCTCAATTTCAGGATTAAATAATTCTAGATGTCGTAGTGATTAAAGACTGAAATCATTCTGTTCAGAGGAAGAATAAATTAACTGAACTCACAAAAACAGAGATTTCTGTAAAATTTTACTCAAAAGATCGAGTTTACTTAAGTCATTTAGTTATTTTAATAAATTAAGTACTATAGACGGGTCTTGATCGGGTCACGTCTTAAAACAATTTGTTGTTTAAGTTTCAAATTAAGGAAGACACTTCGGATGTCAAGTCGTCTGGTTGAGTAGGTTATAGGTCTATTATAATATTAGACAAAATCATCACCAAGTGGAACCTAAAGACAACTTTTTCGTATTATATTTACAATGTACTCAGAATCTGACGATCAACCCAAAGGAACCACCAAGTCTGGTGGTTCACCAAGTCTACCATTTCTTAGGTAGACGTTGACCCTTTGGACCCAAGATGGGATCCAACCCTTCTAGGGTACCTCCTACCGTACCGTTGGGTGAGGTCATAAGAACGGACCTCTTATGGGTACCTGTCTTCTCGGACCGCCCAATATCAGGCATCCCAGTGTTTCTCAGACTGTGTTGACTCGTTGATTCGTGTGTCGTGTCGGTTCTTGAACAGGAACTAGTGACCTATACACACAACACGAAAGTTAAATTGGACGTACGGACGTATAAATTGTATAAAAAGTTACAGATGAATAATACTTTCGGTTTAAAGAGTAGGAAAAGGGTATAGTAGAAATGACGGTACCCTAAGTCATTTGCGTGTACATTTTGTGAGTCTTAGTGAAAATAATGGCGATCTAAAACATTGGAGAGTACTCGTAATAGTAGTTGATGAGTAATTCTTCCACCAGCACTGAGGAGGGAGAGGAAGGGAAGTATAAGTTTGTCGACAATCAGAGAAGTGAGAGTAAAAGGTCCAGACGGATGTGAGGAAGGGTACTGAGACGGTACACAAATGTCAAATAGGACAAGTTCAGAATAGGAAAATTGTGTATTTAGATTAGTACAACGAATTAACTTTCGAAAGTTTCCGAGTAGTGACTCACTAATTTTTTTTTTTGTTTTTTTGTCTTCATATCGTATCGTAAATTCTTGGAGTCTAAGGATATTAAGACAGGACTGTCAGAAGGGCAGAATTAATATGTGATGTTAATCTATGTTACTGGAAAAAGATCTGAGAAGTGTAACAAACATATTTGACAAAATAGACGAAAATTAGGGACAAGAAAATTTTAAGATAGACCTCTTGTAGTAAAGAGAAGAGTTAAAGTGGTAGAGACACTTTGACAAGGAATACATCTTACGTCATACTTGTTGTTGGTGAAAACAAAAGGAAATCGTCAAGACATACGTAGTATTAATATCGTGAATTGTATGAGACAATAAATAAAAGTAGAAATGAAATTTTTTGGACTCTCCAATAACTCCTATTCTGGAATGCAAAATAATATATATAATATATTATATATTATTAATATATTAATATATTATTAATATATATATATATATATATAAGACACAGATTTTGTTACGGTCCTTGTATCATCATACGGATTATTTATAACCAACTTGATTAGGTATGGTACATTTAGACCTTTTTCTTCAAGAAGCTTAATTACTTAGGAGTTATAAAAATTTAATTCAAAACCACATTATTTAACATATATATGTATGACACACCTAGTGTTATTTGACACCTTTTAAGACTCTCTCTACCCTTATGGTCCGGTGGACTGGACGGATAACTCTTTAGACATACGTCCAGTCCTTTGTTGTCAATCTTGACTCGTACCTTTTTGTCTGACCAAGGTTTATCCTTTTTCTCATGCAGTTCCGACATATAACAGTGGGACGAATAAATTGAAGATACGTCTCATGTAGTACTCTTTACAACCTGACCTTCTTTGTGTTCGATCTTTGTTCTAACGACCCTCTTTATAGTTAGTGGAGACTATACGTCTACTGTGGTGTGAATACCGTCTTTCACTTCTCGTTGAGTTTTCGGAGAACTACTTTCACTTTCTCCTCTCTCTTTTTCTACCGAATTTCGAGTTGTAAGTCTTTTGCTTCTTTTACCGTAGGCCAGGGTAGTGAAGTATACTTTATCTACTCCTTGTCACCTTTGTCACAGTCTGAAATAAAAACCCCCCGAGGTTTTAGTGACGTCTACCACTGACGTCGGTACTTTAATTTTCTAAGAATGAGGAACCTTCCTTTCGATACTAGTTGAATCTATCGTATAACTTTTCGTCTCTGTAATGAAACGCCTGATTCCAGGTAGATCAGTTCTGACCAAAAAGGACACCAGTACATACCTACACTCTCAACCTGACACTTCTTCCGACTCGCGGCTTCTTAACTACGAAAACTTGACACCACAACCTCTTCCGAGAACTCTCAGAGAACCTGACGTTCCTCTAAGTTGGTCAGGTAAGACTTCCGTTAGTCGAGACCCTAAAGAAACCTTCCTTACTACGATTTCGACTTCGAGGTCATGAAACCGGTGGAGTACACTTCTCAACTGAGTGACCTTTTCTGAGACTACGACCCTCCCTAACCCCCGTCCTCTTCTTCACCTGCTGGGTCCTACTCTATCGACCTACCTTAGTGACTGACCCACCTGCACTTAGACTCACTTGAAGCCCTCAACCACTACCTGCCCCTCCGGACCGCACGACGCTAAGTACCCCAGCGTTTCTCAGCCTGTGCTGTCTTGCTGACTTGACTTGACTTGACTATGTATATAAAAACATTCTTCACCTCGATAGAAAAGATGAACGAGGAAATTAGGGTTGTGTTAAGAGTGTCTTACTACTAGATGAGTGTGTACTGAAGGGACTTATCTATCGAGTTAGGGGTTGAGGGTGGGAGTTGGAGGATGTCACCTCCCTAGATATAGAATACTATCATTATTATTCGAAGACATATACTTATTTCTAATACCCAGACTATCTTAGAAAAAGTTATTTTTAGTATTCCGTTATTCTGGTGGTTTGGGCGGTGTACTACGTGATTGTATAATGTATTAAATGACTAAATAACAACAAGCCAGTGAGTCAACACAAACTGAGAAACGCTAGGGTACCTGACGTCGTACGATCCGAAGGGACAGAAAGTGGTAGGGGGTCTTGAACGAGTATGAGTACAGGTACCTCAGTCACTACGGTAGGTTGATAGAGTAGACGACAGTAAGGGAAGAGGACGGAAATTAGAAAGCGTCGTAGTCCCAGAAAAGATTACTCAGTCGAGAAGGGTAGTACATCGGTTTCATAATCTCGAAGTCGTAGTCAGGAAGGTTACTTATAAGTCCTAAATAAGGGAAATTCTAATTGACCAAACTAAAGGAACGTCAGGTTCCCTGAGAGTTCACAGAAGAGGTTGTGGTGTCAAGTTTTCGTGGTTAAGACCCACGAGTCGGACCGTGGGGTGAGGTCATGAGAACGGACCTTTTAGGGTACCTACCTCCTCGGACCATCCGACGTCAAGTACCCCAACGATTTTCAACCTGTGTTGACTCGTTGAAGTGAAAGCGAAAAGAGAAAGTACGTAACCTCTTCCTTTACCGTCGGGTGAGGTCATAAGTACGGACCTCTTAGGGTCCCTACTCTCTCGGACCACCCGACGGCAGATACCCCAACGTGTCTCAGTCTGTGCTGACTTCGCTGAATCGTCGTCGTAAACGTCGTCGGAAGAAATACCAGGTTGAGAGTGTAGGTATGTACTGATGACCTTTTTGGTATCAAAACTGATCTGTCTGGAAACAACCGTTTCATTACAGAGAGAGACGAAAAATTATACGACAGATCCGACCAGTATCGGTAAGAAGGTTCCTCGTTCGTAGAAAATTAAAGTACCGACGTCAGTGGTAGACATCGTTAAATGATTATCGACGTGTCAAAGAGAAGCCGTACGTAAGTTTTTAAAATCTCTTCACGGTATATAAGAGTTGTTAAATAGATGTAAATTGAACAGTTTATACAAATATTTTGTTGAACCGATTCTATGGTGTCGAGAGAGATACATGACCAGTGTTTAGACATAATCGATTAATACAGAGATAGATTCTTAGAAATTTTCACTTCACTTTCTTTTCAGTGAGTCAGTACAGACTGAGAAACACCGGGGTACTTGATATCGGATGGTGGGAGGTAATAGGCACCCTAAAAGGTCCGTTCTCATGGTCTCACCCAACGGTAAAGGAAGAGGTTTCCTAGAAGGGTTGGGTCCCTAGTTTGGACGCAGAGGGTGTAACATCCGTCTGTGAAATAGTAGACTCGGTGGTCCCTTCAAATCCTTAGTAATTATACAAAATTATTAAAGTGTCACCCTGACAGGACTATAAAGAAGACGTCTCTGGTTCCGTTTATTAACACAACAGTATGTAGATTTACAACTTCGTTGTAAAACGTGGTATCAAAATTTAACTGAAAAGAAGTATCTATTTAACTGAGAAGAAGTACAAATTTCTTGTTTAAACAACCTCTATAAAATTTTACATAGAAGTATTTAATCCCATTTACTTAAAATTAGTATAGTATCTTAATCCAATTTGACAGGTCGTCGGATCTGGTTTACCTTTTGGGTATGTACACCGAGTGATAGAACTGGATGTGAAGAAGTGAACTAAAAATACATACTACGGAGAATATAACAATAATAAAAGAGTGTGGGTGATAAATAAATTAATCCTAAAACAAATTGTATTAGACTTAAGAGAACAATGAATCTTATGATCGGAAAATAAAAGTAAAATCCCCTACGGAAAATCATTCTATTAAGTTTGACCTTTAACAATGGAAGACGTATAAACGATCTATCCTAAAACAATTGGAACACAGACTGAATAGTAATTACCTGTCTGCATCCAAAACCTTCAATACTGTAATTCGTCCCAGACAAAGGGGGTGGGAGTACCCCGTGGAAGAATCTACAGAACTGACCCAGGTCTCTTTCCAAGTCCTCTCTTATAAACCTAGAGATATACTGTGGGAACTATTGTTTGTGATTGTGTACGAAAGAGGGGACGTTGTGAGAGTATAGCCTTAATAATACCTTTTCCTTTTTTTAGATGTAACCCTTAATATTTAATATAATTTCGTATTTTCACTAGAATCAAATATATTTGAAAACACCTTCTGATAAAACTTTCAACCTAAACACCTAAATGTTATATGTATGTAGGTGCGTTGGTCGTACTTCGTACCGTAATTATTGTGAAAGACACTAAATGAATCAGGTCAACTAGAGATATAATTGATTGACGTAAATATTAGTACTCCTATTGAAATCAAAAAGTTCTTTGAATATTGAAAATTATAGGTAGGATCTGATTATAGTAAAACTGTAAAGATACGACATGGATAAGGTAGTAGAAACCGTTATCAAATAAAAACACACACACACGAAAAAAAAAAAAAAAATGTAAAAATTTAACCTTATATTAACGGAACGTTACAACATAATGAAAGACGACATGTTGTTTCACTTAGTCGATATACATATGTATATAAGAGAGGGAAAACTCGGAGAACAGGTTTTGGGTGAGGTGAGGAGGTCCAGTAGTGTCTTGCGACTCGAGTCGAGGGACACGATGTGTCGTCAAGAGGTGTTCGATAGGTAAAATGTGTACTATCACATATATACAGTTACGATGGGAGGGTCGCACAGAGTAGGAGAGGAAAGGGGTGGGTGTCACAAGTGTATAAACAAGAGGTACAGAAACAGAGATAAGAACGGGACGCTTATTATATATATATATATATATATATATATATATATATATATACCTTAGATCTTATACCGTAGTACCATCATGAGTAAACTTTTAGGAAGGTCCTAACGAAAAAAGAACCGAGTGGCTGAACATATAAGATAGAAGACTAAGTACTTTTCCGTTGTGTTGAGTTTTACACTCTTTACTAATTTTTGAACGTAAACAAGTTTTAGTGATAATATGAATTATAGATATTTATTCGATAATAAACATTTATTTACTTGTCATATTTTATTTATTAAAATTCATTTGGGTAGGTCGAGAAACAAATTAAAAGAAAGATCATCACTATTCATGATGATCTATCGGGAGTTTCGAATGAAGTATTGACTTTTTGATACAATCGAAGAAGTCTATAAAACGACATTTTAAGTTTTCAAGAAAAAAATTAGATTGGATCACAGGAAGGAGATCCGTTTATAAAGAGAAAAAAATTTGTAACACTTTCTTACATAGAAAAACTAAGAGTTTCATTGGTAGTATCTGGGGTACTCGAGTAAGAAAGAATCAAAAGATATCTAAATAGACATTATCCATTGTAATATTAAAACCTACTTATTTTATCTTTAACTCTTTATAGTAATAAGGTGATGTATAAAGTTTCTTGTTCTAGAGAAAAGAGCAAAACTAAGAATGTGTCTTTTTTTTTCCCTTTACCAATTATCAGATTCCCATTATTAGTAATGAATGTTTTATTTTATGACAGTTTTATTATTTCTACTACGTGTCTAAAGAAAGGTTCCTTTTAAGACAAAACATTATAACTGTTTATTATAATGAGACACACCTTTAATCAAGTAACATGAAAAAAGGTACGTAAAGAGCAAAAACAATACCTTGTCGTACTTAATAGGACAATTATCGGAAGGTTTTAAATTATAAATTACACAAGTAAGTTTTCGTAATAAAATGTTTGAATAGTTACAGTGTGACATCGACGTATGGTAAGTAACTCTATTGAAGTTGTTAAGTTTTTATAGACCTTAATCCTGAGTTCTATTAAATATCTCTTATTTAAGACATTGTTGAGTATCTAAGACTGACGGTCTCACGAACGGAAGGATAGTACTTCAATTTATGGTATACTACTTGACTAATGAAAATCGGGGATTAATGTCAGCAAAGAATAGAACTCACAGTCGACTAGGTTACCTGTCTCACTGTAATGACGAAGTCCAGAGGATATACGGTTCTTTATCTACACCGTCCATCTCAGTAGATCCGATCCCTTAGATTCCATGGAGAGACCTGTCTTTCTACTCTATTAAAGGTCACTTGAAGTTTCCTCCTTCTTACTCTGAGAAAACTATTTCTTCCGGAACTTCAAATCGTCACGTCTTGTCCTTCAGTATCCGGAGATTCATATAAGATTCCCCATACGTGACAAAAATTTAAAGAAAAGAGTACTTTATTTTTGAATACCCCAGTGTTTTTGTGATATTTACTTATCTTTCGTTTTACTTACTCTTAAAGGGGAAAGAAACATATTTCTACTTATGTCAGGAAAGTTTATGACAGGATATTTCCGTACTTGGTGGTGTAGATTGTTTCCAATGGTGAACATTTTTTTTTTTACTTGTTTGTCTTTTCCATTCAGACAAAGTAAATTCCAGTTACCTGTATACCTTAAATTCTTAAATAATCTTACTAATAGTAGTGGAAATGAGTGAATGTCTTCGGTAAAAATTTTGATTAAGTCCTAGTCCTAACACCGGAAAATTCACCCAATTTTTGATTTGACTATTATTTTTCTTGAACTATTATATTTTCGTAGTTATCACTTACGAATAGTTTGGGAATGGTTTACACAAGATTGTCACACAATATGTGAAGTTAATATATTAAACTAAGGTTGTTTTTTAGAAAATTATAAACACAAAATTTCTACTCTTTGTCTATAAGTTTATTAAATTTGTCATACGAGGTTTAGTAAGTTATTCCTTAACTTAAGACCAGATAGTTTGATTTAATTATTGATACGAGAGGTTTTGACACGATATTACGAAAAACTTGTGTTATTTTACTCTAGTAACATTTATATTATAGAAAAGATTTATTCGTTTATAAAGTCAATGAAATGTGACTTCTTACTCTCGAAAAGTTGACTACAAGAAGGACCTTTTCATGAGTCTGATAAAATAAAGTAAACCACATTACTTTTATAAAGACTTCACAAATTACATTAAAGATCCAACTCTTTTTGGTGTTAAGTTGTTCAAAATTTACCCAGTCCAATGATAGACTAAAAATAATGTACCCCCTCTTCCGTTGCCGTTGGGTAAGGTCATGAGAACGGACCTCCCAGGGTATCTACCTCCTCGGACTACCCGACGTCAGGTACCCCAGCGCTTCTCAACCTGTACTGACTCGCTGAAGTGAAAGTGAAAAGTGAAAATACGTAACCTCTTCCTTTACCGTTGGGTGAGGTCACAAGAACGGACCTCTTTGGGTCCCTACCGCTTCGGACCACCCGACGGCAGATACCCCAGCGTGTCTCAACCTGTACTGACTTCGTTGAATCGTCGTCTATGTACCTATCATCTTAGAACTTCTCTATGAAGTATTTGTTGGTGTGATTGATCTCTTTGTTTTCTAAACGGTGAACATATTAGGAGGATTTTACCTATACATCTTACATTCGTACGTCGTTACCATATTATTGTGATAAAAGTTATTTTATTTAACGATTCCTTTTACTATTCGATGAAACCCTCAGGGAAACTGTAGTGACTGACTATCAGAATTTTATTATAACGAGTTGGAGGATTGTGTAGTAACATGATAAATAAACTAAATGTACCTTGTTACGAGTTACTGTTAGACTTCTTAAGTACTTAATGTCCTTACTCATAAAGACGGATTGTCAAGTTTTTAAAACATATAAAACTGTTTTAAAATGTCAAAATACTTATATAGTAAGGTAAACATACATCCTCGTAAACATACTTTTATGGTTGTTTGAACTCGTTATTAATCGTTTCAAGTTTATTATTACTCTAGAGTTGACAACGTATGAAAATATCCACGAGTTAAATATTCTGAAGAAAAAGTTGTACTAAGGAGAAACGTAAGCTGAACACGGTTGAAGACAGATGTAATGAGATGTAGGTTTCCAGATGGGGTACAGAAAAGAAAGAGATTTCACAAGGTGTCTATCTCAACAATGTCCTTATTCTTAAATTCGTATTTAAAGTTTGGGATCCTAAACCCTATCTTGAGTTTCCGTTTGTTTTTTTAAAGAGATTTTGACTAAAACACAGTGACACAGACATGAAAAATTTTCTCTTTACAGGTTTTATTGGAAGTACTTTTGAAATTTCGTCTGGAAAGGGATGATGTGTATTTTTCATATCTGTACATCCCCTCCCCTTTTTTTATTTTTCTAATTCATCGAAAGGAATTTGTAAGTTAAGACCGTTGACCTAAATTTTGATACATTCATGGGGACCGGAGTATTAAGTAATACAAAGTTAAGTTGTTATGGTCTTTCGTTTTGTAATTTTACTTTCGACGTAATGAAAGTTTCCGAAAGTAAAATTCTGACAATCCCGTTTACTTACTTCTAAATTATAAAAATTAATAATAAAAACAAAAGAAATCACCAACCTCAAAGTCAGTGACCACGAATGTTCAATTTTCCATTTACTTTAAAAGTGAAGTAGGAGTTTAACTTTACTAAACAAACGGTGTTAAACCATTTTCGAAAAACATAAAAACGATTTCCTTTATATCCTCAAAATAATGGTCAAGTCTCTCTGAATGGACAGATATAAATTGAATAACAAGAGTAAAAAAATTTCAGTCAGTTGGTTCGGTGTTTTCTATTACGTCAGTCTATCTTAAGCCAGGTGACAAATTCCGTATTCATATCACCTTTCCAATCTAATTGTATAACGGTCAAAAGGACAAGTGATTGGGTAGTTCTCAATCTCCATGTTTTAATATAAAATCTTTAACTCCCTATGTTATCTTTTGTAACCCTTATTGTCACCTTATATGTAGTAAAGTTCTGTTAGTATTACATACCTAGTGTTTTAATCACTATTCCGTGACTTAATTCTGGTTAAAAATTCATAAACAAATCATACAGTCTCTTTCCTAGGACATTGTATAGCGGCATATTAGTTTTACCATATAAACATGTCTTGTTGGACTTAGTATCTTCGCAATGTGAGTTCTAAACCAGTTTTTGGTTTACATTGGTGAAATTAATCGTTCAACTCAAACCTATCTCTGTATTTTCTCCAATTTACAAAAACGAAGAATTTTATTCTTATATTAACACGTGATCTAAGTCGAAGCTGTTCCTCTGATAATCTTTTCTAATTTAATCTATACCCTCGTTACAGTCATTGACATCATAATTGTTAATACTTATACTGTTTTTATATTCTTATACATATTTCTGGTTTCATAACTATTCCTGAATTCATAAAATTGATAAAACACTTTTCTGTAGTTGGATAACAGAAAAAAAAAAAAAAATGAAGTTATCGAAATCATTCATTACCTCTTCAACTGCGGATAATTATAATAATAAACATTTAATAAGTATATATAAATACACACACACACGTACATCTAAAAAACAGAAAGGTCTAATCAACTCCTTTGATGTTCACTCTCAATGCTTCCGTGTCCTTGAAATAGTCTTTGACTTTCATGCCTAATTGTTCCGTTACACTCTCGTCTGAAGTCACAACACGAAGTTTATCTGCTCAATCGGTATGCAAAGCTCTTCTCCTGTCGACACACCTTAGATACAGTAGGTATAGAAGACTCCGTACTTCGGAAACTTTCTGTGATAAGTTATTAATATTACTCTTCCTTTCCTGAATGTTACTTCACTGATAAACACCATCTCCAACGTTCATATGGAGAAGGTTAAGAAGAAGGGAATGAACTGTATGTTTTTCTTACTACGGATTCGGGAAACGACAATCCACGTAGGTACACTATCAAAATTCTTAGTCTACATTTAACTTCAATTATAAACAGAAGAACCGGATTTGTCTTCTCTTTTAGGTAGACAGAGACCTCCGTTGTATTTGGGAAAGGTTCTACCGTCGTAGAGATTGATAGACACAGGAATTTTCTGAATACAACTTGTGTATCCGGATGAGTACGGTATCTATGAATACTCACTCACTTTTCATTTAGAAAGAGATATTTCAATAATTTTACTTCTCTGTAATGAAACGGCTGTTTCCAGATATATGACTTTCGATGCAAAAAAGGTCATCGGTTCATGTCTACACTCTGAACCTGGTTTTTCTTCCAACTCGTGACTTCTTATCTACGAAAGTTTGACACCACGATATCTTATGAGAATTCTCAGGGAACCTGACGTTCCTGTATTTTGGTCAGTTAGGATTTCCTTTAGTTGAGACTTATAAGTGACCTTCGACTTCGAAGTTATGAAACCGGTGGACTGTACTTCTCAACTGAGTGACCTTTTCTGGGACTACGACCTTTTCTGACTACCGTTTTCCTCTTCCCCCGTCGTCCCTTACTACTCTACCAATATATCGTAGTGACTGAGTTACCTGTACTTAAACTCGTTTGAGACCCTCTACCATCTCCTGTCTCCTGGGACCTTACGGTGTTAAGTATCCTAACGTCTCAACCTGTACTGAATCGTTGGTTTGTTGTTGTCAATGACTCTACAATCGAATACGATTATTGTCTCCTAAATTGGTGTTTTAATTTCCGTCCTTTTATTCTTTTCCCGGTCCCTTTCACATCATCCTCCTATTCTCTTCTCAGATGTCAAGACCATACATATATTATTCGGTCTGAGAGGTTATGTATTGACTCAAAAAGGATCCGTCTTTTTGCTCACTAATGACGGAAGAGATCCTCTACTTCAGTGGTTACCTTTATATTTTTAGTGTAAAGATACTAAGACATAGTATTTATAAAAAAAATGTAAAACTGTAGAGACTTTAGAATAATGCAGAATACTACCTACAGTACTTTATGTTGGCGTAGAAACAAATTGACTAACGAAAGAAATCATCGTGTGTTACGACGTAGAATGTTTCTCATTACCGAATCTAAATAACTTTATACAATTACATACGATAAAACAGAAGTCAAAAATAATCCCTTATACCGGATGATTTATATTTAATTTAAGAGGTTGGTTTCAACTCTTCTATTTGTAGATAAATAAATTAAAACTCAAATATTCTTTGAGGATGGTCTCTGACTAGTAAAAATGTAATAAACATTATTGTCTTCATATGTAACACTACTGAAACAACCTATAAATATTAATATGTGTTATATCTTTAAGGTGTCGTACTACTAAAGACACACGAATTGTTAAGACTGAAACACTCTCTACACACGCCGTCTGTGCGTCTACGTAGTGAGTACAGGAGGAAGTTCGAGGAGAGAGTGACAGGTCAAAGGATCCCACACCGATAGTCCGTCAGAGATCGACAAACGAAGAAGTACCCACCGGAGTAAAAAAAAAAAAAATCGATTCAAATATTTCTTTTCAATACTGGTTGGATCTATCGTATAACTTTTCGTCTCTGTAATGATACGGTTGTTTCCAGACAGATCAGTTCCGATGCCAAAAAGGTCACCAGCACATACCTACGCTCTCAACCTGACACTTCTTTCGACTCGTGGTTTCTTAACTACGAAAACTTGACACACAACCTCTTCTGAGAATTCTCAGGGAACCTGACGTTCCTCTAGGTTGGTCAGGTAAGACTTCCTTTAATCGGGACCTACAAGAAACCTTCCTTACTACGATTTCGACTTCGAGGTCATGAAACCGGTGGAGTACCTTTCTCAAGAGTAACCTTTTCTAAGACTACGACCTTCCCTAACCCCCGTCCTCCTTTTCCCCTACTGTCTCCTACTCTACCGACCTACCGTAGTGGTTGAGCTACCTGCACCCAAACTCACTTGAGACCCTCAACCACTACCTGTCCCTCCGGACCACACGACGTTAAGTACCCCAGCGTTTCTCAGTCTGTGTTGACCCGCTGACTTGAGTTGAGTTGACTGACTATGAGAAAGTTCTTACTGGGGCTCGATTACTGACTCTTTCCGTCATGCTGTTTCCGGACCAGTAAAGATGGGTTTCGTTCTGATTGTCTATTAAGGACAAGATCTCGAGGGACTACCCGACCGTCTGTGAAGTAGTATAGATACTTTGTCGTATTGAGAAGGATGGATTAACGGGGAGAAAATATCCACAATGATTGGTTGCTTTCAAAACTTAAGGATTTTTTTAAAGGTAGACGAAGGGTTTATTAAGTTAACCGTATTGTACTTATGTTGTTAAAACTAGCACTAGTCTTTTTTCTTTTTTTTTAAACGAAAAATCAGCAGAGGAAATGAAACTTTTGACGTTCTTAAAATCTAACACAAAAGTGTAAAGAAAACATAAATGACAAAGACTTTAGATCTACATAGAAGGTTCACTACACCTGTTCCTAATATATAAAGATTTATTATCACTTGAACTATATTTAACAATAACTTTATTACTACCCATAAACTCACGTACAGTTGGATCTTAGTTCCTTAATACTGTATAACAAGACTCGATGTAATACGTTCCACGACATAAAATATAAATTTTCCGACCTTCGATCGTTTGTATACGATGTTTTGTTGAAGGGGTATACATTAAGATGTAAATACCCGATCGATTAATTGGAGAGACAGTTACACCTTTATGTTGGTCATAATTTCAACGACACTTCTATTTTACTCTACTAATTATAGTTTTCGGAAACTTTTAAATCCTCTTGGGACACTAAAGAGGGTTGACACATATAGTCTGAAACTTATATTGATTGTACATAGTTTATAGTGTGGTAAATGGGAAGGGTACGTGTTTCTTTTATGGATACTTAGGTCTTTATAAGATATTTCGAAATTACATCGTACTCTAAGAGAAACTTGTATTGTGTTATCGACTGGTAATTACTAATGGATAATAATACTTAAACGTTTACTTTTACGGTTCGCACTTGAGAATTAAAAACTGAAGTTCCAGAAAATTTTTAGTCCAAAGGTACCTGAAAAGAAAACTCTGAGGTTATCAGTTCAATGAGTTGTTTCGTTAAAAACTAAGGTAAGATAGAGATATCGAGGAGTCTTTGTTAAATCTCAATCGACACACCAACGGGACTGGTCACTTCACTCTTTGGGTCTATAATCATCTGGACCGTCTAGTCCTATTATTCATTGATGAGTCTTTCCTATTCGTTGATGATAGATGATATGTTTGTTAGTGAATTACGTGTTGTTTGTCGAGATTATTTTCCAAGACACCATTATTTTTTACTAGATATAGAGGTGACAGGTTAGTCTATTGGTTGTCGGAGTACATTGACAACCTATCAAATTTCCGTAAGTCGTACTGTACTTAGCGATACGTAGGTCAGAGTAGTGAAGTACCGTTTATCTACCCCTTTGTCACCTTTGCCGCCACCTGAAGTAAAAAACCCGAGGTTTGAGTAACGTCTACCACTAACGTCGGCACTTTAATCTTCTACCAATGAGGAACCTTCCTTTCAATACTCGTTGGATCTATCGTATAACTTTTCGTCTCTGTACTGAAACGGTTTTTTCCAGGCAGATCAGTTTCGATACCAAAAAGGTCACCAGTACATACCTACATTCTCAACCTGATATTTCTTTCGGCTCGTGGTTTCTTAACTACGAAAACTTGACACCACAACCTCTTCTGAGAACTCTCAGGGAACGTGACGTTCCTCTAATTGGTCAAGTAGGCTTTCCTTCAGTCAGGAGTTATAAGAAACTTTCCTGATTACACCTTCGACTTTGAGGTTATAAAACCGGTGGACTACGCTTCTCGACTGAGTAAACTTTTCTTGGACTACGACCTTTCCTAACTTCCGTCCTCCTCTTCCCCTGTTGTCTCCTACTCTACCAACCTACCGTAGTGGCTGAGTCAGCCGTACTCAAACTCATTTGAGGCCCTCAACCACTACCTGTCCCTCCAGACCGTAAGACGTCAGCTACCTCAACGTTTCTCAGCCTGTACTGACTCGCTGACTTAACTTGACTACTGTATCCTTGACTTTAAAATTAATATGAATGAAATTTATATTTAAATTTATCTGTCCCTTACCATCTCCTTTCTTGACGTTTATAGGTGAGGAGATATTTTTTTTCCTTCACTTTTTTACAACTTTAGTTAAAAAATATTGACATTTAATTGATTTTAAACGTCGTTAGTCTACTCACAAATAAGTTCCTTTTATCGACTTAAAGTCATCCTGGTTATTTGAAACACTACAAAATTGAACTTTATAATAATAGGGTAAGAGGGGTCGAGACTTCATTGGTTCTTTTATTTGTTGTAGATGTGCTTTGGGTATTTTTGAAATTTTTATTGTCTGATTTTGTTCCTCCAGTCCTGTACAAACTGGAGATTGCTTCAGGGTTGGAGTCTTTTTAACAGTCATGAATTGGAGAGACCGTTGAGGGACCTTTTAGTCTCAAACGGAGACGAACTAAATTGAGTCTCGAGTTCGATTCGTTCGTAGGTATAAAGGTCTTTCAAACTACGTTTGTCAATCATCGTTCATATATGATGGTGTAGAAGGACTCCACTTCTATGGTCAACACCAATTGTTAGTCGACCGGTTTTTTAACTTTTACTTTTTGAACCCTTACTCAACAGATGTCCTCAAAGACTTTCAAAGTTTTACAGGGACCCTTAGGTCTTCCGGTGTGTGTATAGGTGTCCAAATGGGACGGATCCTCTCTAGACCATTCTAAATTAGAGAATGGAGTCCAACTGTTACTCGTCCTTCAATTTCGATGACGTGTCGATAACAAACGACTTTGTAATTTTAACACGAAGTTGTCTGTGTATCTCACAGAACCTTTAAAAAGTTTCTTAATAACCAAGTTACGTAAATTCTTTTTAGAGACGGGTTAGTAATTGTCTAGTGAACCGATTAACTCGTCTCAAGTTGTCAGCGTGTACTATTTCTTATTCTGAATTTTTTTAGTCTAGACCTTTTTAGTGATTTATTGTCCTCGTCGTTGTTGTTTTTCATTGTTATTGTTTATGATTATTATTTAAGACCCTTCACCCGTCTTAAAAGAAAGAACCAACGGTGTAATAAAATTAAATTTAATAAAATTTTATAATATTTCTTCATCCTTTCGTACCTATTATGTGTCTTTTTGTTTATACAAGTTTCTGAATTACCTTCAGTATAGATTTTTTAATGTTGTTTCATTTTCTTAATGAATCCTATATAGTTATTTTCTGTCTGTTTACTTTTATGTTCTCATTTTTATTTCGTTACCTTTACTTTTAAAATTTTCAACGTTTTCGACCATAGTCGACCGACTTCTTACTTAGTCATTTAGACTTCTTCTCAGTTGACGGTAATAAGTCAGACTCGTTATCTTTGGTACAGGGGTAGAGGGGCTTTTTCTTCTTTTTACTTGTCTCGGAAAGTCGCTATACCATGCATTAGTTCGCCTGGTGAACTAATACCTGAAAGGTCTTCCTCCTCCACTTGTCTTTCCCATAAACTTCTTTATCATCGATTTTTGAAGGGTTAAAATTACTTATCGTAAGTTAATAGGTAAATTGTTTGAACCTCTTCCTGTGAGGTCATAAGAACGGACCTTTTAGGGTCCCTCTCTCTTCGAACCACCCGATGTCAGACACCCCAGCGTATCTCAGCCTTACTGACTGCGTTGAATCGTCGTCGTCGACTGTTCGAGTTACTCCTTTTTGAGTTACTCTTTATATGAATGTACGGAGTGGTGTTTTGACAAGATTCCTATTCTGTCTCTGATCATTTTTGTCCTTTTTTTTTCATCATGTGATGTACTTTGTTTAGCAGTTGTTTTAGTGTTTCATAAAAGAGTTTAGTGTCACCTCATATACAGGTGTTAATTGATAGTTTTGGTTGACCACTCATATAGTTTTAAAATCCTTTGTTCTAGGTATGTGTATATAGAGGACATAAAGATGTGTGATCGTTACTTATTAGTTTTTGACTATAATTCTTTTGATGTGTTAAATACTATCACCGTTATTCTTTTATACGTATATATACCGTTACGTAAACCTCTTCCGTTACCGTGGGGGGAGGTCATGAGAACGGACCTGTTAGGGTCCCTACCCCCTCGAACCATCCGACGTCAGATACCCCAACGTTTCTCAGTCTGTTTTGACTTCGTTGAATCGTCGTTGTCGTTATGTAATTCTTCGGTTTTAAACGTGTGTTTTTAGAAAGTTTTAATTCCTTTAATTCTTTCTGATTTACTTAGCTTTGTTTAGGTACAAGTACCTGACTTTTAAAATCATATGATTTACTGATATTAGTGTTTAACTAGATACGACGATTCAGCGAAATCAGCACAGGCTGAGACACGCTGGGGTATCTGCCTTCGGGTGGTCCGAGGGGGTAGGGACCCTAAGAGGTCCGTTCTTGTGACCTCACCCAACGGTAAAGGAAAAAGTTACGTACTTTCGCTTTTCATTTTCCTTTCAGCGAGTCAGCACAGGCTGAGAATCGCTGGGGTACGTGATGTCGGATGTCCGAGGAGACAGGTACCCGAAAAGGTCCGTTCTCATGACCTCACCCCAAGGTGACGGAAGAGGTTTAACTACATATCTAAGTTGTATTAGGGATACTTTTAAAATGGACGTAACACACACACATATTTAACTGTTCGATTACGATGTCAAGTCAAATCAGCGAGTCAATACAGACTGATAAACGTTGATTTACCTGACGTCGTGCGGTCCGAAAGGACAGGCAATGGTTGAGGGTCTTAAATGAGTTTATGTACGGGTAATTCAGTCATTACGGTAAGTTGGAGATAGGAAATAGTAGGGGAAGAGGAGAGTTGAAGTTAAAAAGGGTTCTAGTCCAAGAAAAGTTTACTCAGTGGAGAAACGTAGTCCACCGGTTTCATAACCTCAAAATCGAAGTTTTAGACAGGAAGGTTTACATATAAGTCCTGACTAAAGGAAATCCCAACTGACCAACCTAGAGGAACGTCAGGTTCCCTGAGAGTTCTCAGAAGAAGTTGTGGTGTCAAGTTTTCGTAGTTAAGAAACCACGTGTCGAAAGAAATATCAGGTTGAGAGTGTAGGTATGTACTGGTGACCTTTTTGGTGTCGGAACTGATCTGTCTAGAAACAAACGTTTCATTAGAGAGACGAAAAATAAATACGACAGATCCAACAAGAATTGAAAGGGAGGTTCCTCATTGGTAGAAGATTAAAGTACCGACGTCAGTGGTAGACGTCACTAAAACCTGGGGGGACTTTATTTCGGTCGGTGACAAAGGTGACAAAGGGGTAGATAAAGGGTACTTCACTACCCTGGTCTACGGTACAAAAAACAAAAGACTTACAACTCGAAATTCGGACGAAAAAGTGAGAGGAGAAAGTGAAAGTAGTTCTCCGATAAATCAAGAAGAAGTGAAAGACGGTATTTCCACAATAGTAGACGTATAGACTCCAATAACTATAAAGAGGGACGTTAGAACTAAGGTCGAACACAAAGTAGGTCGGGTCTCAAAGAGTAGTACATGAGACGTATATTCAATTTATTCGTCCCACTGTTATATATCGGAACTACATGATGAAAAGGATAAACCTTGGTCAGACAACAAGGTACAGGTCAAACTTGACAACGAGGGACTGGACGTATATCCAAAGAGTTCTCCGTACAGTCCACCAGACCATAAGGTTAGAGAACTTCTTAAAAGGTGTCAAATAACACTAGGTGTGTCAGTTTCCGAAACCGTATCAGTTATTTCGTCTTTATCTACAAAAAGACCTTGAGAAAACGAAAAAACTACTAGGTTGCCTACAACTGTTAAACTAGTGACCAAGGAGACGGAAAAGACTTTGGTCGAACTCGTAGACCTTCAAGTGTCAAGTGTATGACGACTTCGGACCGAATCTCTTAAAACTCGTAATGAAATGATCGTACACTCTGGACGTCGGGACACCGGTGACGACTCAAAAGGTTTAAACGACCGTATAACTCACGTCGTAAAAGTGTCGTAGTAGAAAGTTCTAAACTTTATTGAGTTGACCTTAAGATGGTGGAGGTGATCGAAACAAGTATCACTACGAAAGATTCCGGGTGAACTGAATTGTAAGGTCCTACAGACCGAGATCTACTCACTAGTGGTAGTACTAATATACCCAGTACTTCTTGAAAAAACATGTCAAGACACATAAGAACGGTGGTGAATAATTATAGAAGACGAAGACAATCCAGGTCTGGTAAAGACAGGAAATAGCTCGGGTAAAAGTGTACTTTACAAGGGAACCATAGAGATTAAAAGAACTTCTCTAGAGATCAGAAAGGGTAAGACAACAAAAGGAGATAAAGAAACGTAACTAGCGACTTCTTCCGAAAGAATAGAGAAGAACGATAAGAAACCTTGAGACGTAAGTCTACGAATATAGAAAGGAAAAGAGGAAACGAAAAGTGGAGAGAAGAAAAGTGTCGATAAACATTCCGGAGGGGTCTGTCGGTAAAACGAAAAAACGTAAAGAAAAGGTACCCCTACCAGAACTAGGGACAGAGGACATGTTACAGTGCTTGGAGTAAGGTATCAAGTAGTCCGTGAGATAGATAGTCTAGATCCGGGAATTTAGATAAAGAGTGAAGGTGACATATTAGTATTCCCGAAACTAAATCCAGTATGGACTTACCAGATCGCCAAAAGAGATGAAAGAAGTTAAATTCAGACTTAAACCATTATTCCTCAAGTACTAGACTCGGTGTCAGTCGAGGACCAGAACAAAAACGACTGACATATCTCGAAAAGGTAGAAACCGACGTTTCTTATATTAGTTAGACTAAAACCACAACTGGTAGACCACTACAGGTACACATCTCAGAAGAGAACACAACAACCTTCTCCCACAAACGATACTGGTCACGTAAAAGAACCGTTTTGAGATAATCAGAAACGGGACGAAATAAGACGTAAGGCTCCGGTTTAAACGGACAATGAGGTCCACAAAGAACTGAAGGATGAAAACGTAAGGTCAGGGGATATTACTTTTCCTGTAGAAAAAAACCCACAATCAAGATTTTTCAGAACATCCAGAAGTATCTTGGCAAGTTGAAGTCGAAGAAGTCGTAATGACAAACCTCGAATCTGAACCTAATGACACTATAACTTACCAAACGGAACCTTTGCTTGACTCTAGTAAGACAGCATTTTTTCATGTGTGTTGGATATAAGACTGGTTGACTATTTACCTATGTGTTTTACATGTTATTCTTATATTACCTTATAATAACAGGTATTTCTCTTGACTCCGTGACTATATACGGTGTTGTACCTACTTGAAACTTTTATATTACCGTTTAATTTTTTGGGTCAGTGTTTGCCAGTGTATAATGTGTTAAAGAAAATTTATTTTACAGGTATTGTTCGGTTGACTATATCTGTCTTCCATCTAATTATGTACGGTCTTCGACTCCGTTCTCCTTTTATCTCCATGACGGTTACTCATGTCCAAAAAGAATTCTCATTACCGTTACAAGATTTTAAATGCCACCAGTAACGTGTCCAGAGACTTATGTGATTGTTGGTGGTTTAAAGTGTAAGACCAATTTCCCTACGTAAATACTAAGTACCTCATATAGAGTCATTTCGAAAATCTTTTGTTTTTTATTTTTAATAATGTTATCACTGAGGTATAGTCTATCATGATAATATCTCTCCTCACCATTACACCTTTCTACCATAGAAATTAACCTCAGATAGTCTCTTCTGTAAAGACTTCTCTACTTTAAACTAGACACTAAACATACTCCTTTGTATACACTTCCAGACCCATTTCTTACACGTTCCTCATCCTTTCTCGTTCGTGTTTACGGAACTTGTCTTGATTGAACCATATAATTTCTTCCTTTTTTCACTTCCAGCGAGTCAGTACAGGTCGAGAAACGTTGTGGTACCTGACATCGGGTGGTACGAGGAGACAGACACCCCAAAAGGTCCGTTTTTATGACCTGACCCAACGGGAAAAGAGGAGGTATCCTAAAAAGGGTTGGGTCCCTAGTTTGGGTCCAGAGGATGTAACGTCCTCCTAAAAAATGGTGGATTTTTTCCCCTCGAGGAGGAGTTTCTTCTTTCTTCTTTCGTCCCATAAGACCTGGTCTCACTTTTTCCCCCTCTCATTCTCTTCTACTACGGACTCTCCATCCGTGGTTAGAACCACCGAAAATACCACATTCATAATCTTAAACTAGTTAAGTAAGTTGTTTATAAATGATGTGTGATACATGACCCGTGGACTTAAACTATACAGTGTTTTGTCTTGTGGGTTTTTGAGAAACAAAATTCCTCGAGTGTAAAAAGTGTATCTCTCCGTCTTTTTTATTGAAAGTAACTTTTCCACTTTAAACTCTTTCTAAACATTCTCCGAATTGTACGTTCTTAGACACTCTTTTAATAAGATCCACCTTACTTACCTGTCACACTTCCGGGGTTTCACCTTCGTACGGTCCGTTCGTGATTGTTTCTACGAAGAGTTCATTAACGTCACACGTATGTGTAACTACGTAGAGACGAGTTTTACGTCTAGACTAAGTCATCCACATCTCTCTCCCTCCCGATTCCAAAACGTGAAGATTATTGGAGGGTCCTTTCTCCCAACCACGGTGATTCATCGTGGTGATGGACCTGATACTCATTGTCATCAGATAACTCATCTACCTTTCGTTGTAATTACTTGAAGTGACCTTCAAATGGTAGGACTTCGAAAATCCTAATCTTCGTCTTTAGGTCGAGATACGGAGGTCGTGAGTAATGGGGTACGACTAAGGTGATTGAGAACAAATTTAATCCTGATTTCTTTAAGTTGGTTTTAACAGAATTCATCTTTGTCCTTTATATACTAAAGGGTGTCGATTCGACGGAGGTACGGGAGAACTCAGAGTTTCCGAGTTTTGTACAGTAGTAATCGATCAGAGAACACTGAGACGAAAGGAAACACAACCAAAGTAAAAGTCCGTCTGAAAGAGGTGTACCAAAAGGAGGGTCATTGACTCTAAATTTAGTTGTGTCGAGGTTTAAGTACTTTAAGTAGAGACAGGAGAGAGGAGAGTTTGTTAAGGTTTCTCGAGTTCCTAACTAGACGTAAACTAGTCGAATCTAGTTCACGGAGAGCCTACTTACTGATGACGGTCTACTAAACTACAGACCAACATTGTTACAGTTTGTTCGAGGACCCACTGTCCTCAACTATGTTCATGGAGATCTAGTATATATTATTGAAATCCCCTCTTCTTCTAAAGGGGTTCTTTTAAGACAACGAGCTTTCTCCCTTATCTATTACCAGTCCTTCTTTTTTTTATGACTAATATTGGGTCTTGAAAGACCTTGTACAGACCAAAGGTTATAGTGTCACTCTTCTTATCACTGTTTTGAAGTCTCTCGATTCATGTAAGAGACGTACTTGACCTTCGTTTTGACATGTTTCTTACTACTTATTTGTGTTACACGACTTTCCCGTCTACTTCAATTTTGGTTTTTGTCGTTTTTTTTTTTTTTTTAACGGAATTTATAAAACTTCCTTTAATATCTCTTATCTAAATGTAACATACTCACGGATGAGTCTACCTTCTTGATTGTCTAATTTCGACCACGAAACTTTAATCCTTATCTACCTACACCTATGTTGTATTTTTGTAGAAAATACTTAATTTCGAAAGTCAGTCTAAGAGAAGTCACTTTCATATGACTGAAAAGACTTTTATGATCTTTAAATTAAAAAGGTATTTTACGGATTGATCACTATTAATCAATTCGTGGTTCCTCTTGAAAAGTTAGAGTCCAAATTTAATAGTATACTTTTTCTGGAGGAAAAGAGGAAGGTAAGGAGGAAGAGGAGGATAAAGAGAGGACAAAAGGGAGGAATTCGTATTGTAAAGAAACATCTCTTAAAGAATCAGAAAACAAAGAAAAAGGGTAAGAGGAAAGTAAAGAGAAGAAGACCTACCATGTGTCAGAATTTTTTTTTTTCGTATTAATAATGTAAATTATCTCCCAAAGGTTTACAAATAGAAGTAAAAGTTTGAGAGGGGGTACCAGGTTGAGGTTTTAGATTGAAGACTTACATGAAACGGAAACTATATATAAGTTGACCTAGAATTTTTGTTTTAGGTAATAGAGATGGAAGAACTTGTTTAATGTAAAGACTTGAGAGACGAAGGTGAGTAATGTGGTGCTAAAAACATCATATGTTTCAACTGTCTGAGTCTCCGTAGAAATTGAAGAGGAAACTGTCGTAAAAAACCCCCCCGCCTCCCCCCGTTTAAATACATGAGATGTTGGTGTTGTCCGAAGTTAAGTGGACAGTATGTCCTCTGTGTCCAGACCTTGACTTTCTACGAGCGAGTAACCTTCCTTTTGATACTGTTTGGATCTTTGACATGATTCAACATAGACTGGAGATGATGTTGATTCTCTCTGGTATCAGATCATCCGGAGAAACCTAAAACCTCTGTTATATAAAAAAAATTAAACCCATACTATGAGGTACGACAAATGTCTTACAGAGTTTTTTGACTCACATAGGATCTTTTCCTTTTCCAAGATTTTGTTCAAGTCCGACACCATGTTCGACTGGAATGTGAACCCGGGGACACAACCATCGTTTCTGGTTGTGACTCAGGGGTCATTTCGTGGTAAATGACCTCACTAGTCGGCAGACTAACGTGACCTATCGAAGGTAGTACCTTAACCGTCGTAAAAAAGGACGACCCTATCTATGAGTGACACCTATAGTTACACGGCAAGGACTTACATTACACAGATCGATCGGATGATAGGTCCCTGAATGTTTTACGAAGTGTGTGACAGTACGACAACGTATGATGTAACGAAAAATATATCCTTGAGTGAAGTCTCGTTTCCTTAACGCCGTAAACCGAGTACCTAAAGTGACCAAAACGACACAAGGGACTTCGTTGACCGAAGTATCTTGTCGCCTTTTTGGAAAGCTCCTGAGTAATGTCACGAGTCGGAACAACAAGAAGTCAGTGAGTCAACAGAACCTGAGAAGCACTGGGGTACCTGACGTCGTACGGTCCAAAGGGACAGGAAGTGGTAGAGGACCTCGAACGAGTTTGAGTACAGGTAACTCAGTCACTACGGTAGGTTGGTAAAGTAGTAGACAGTGGGGGAAAAGGAGGACGGAAGTTTAAAGGGGTCATAGTCCCAGAAAAGGTTACTCAGCAGAGAAACGTAGTCCACCGGTTTCATAACCTCGAAGTCTTAGTCAGGGAGGTTACTTATAAGTCCTGACTAAAGGAAATCCTACTTGACCAACCTAGAGGAACGTCAGATTCCCTGGGAGTTCTCAGAAGAGATCGTGGTGTCAAACTTTCGTAGTTAAGAAGTCAAGAGTCAGAAGAAATACCAGGTAGAGAGTATAGGTATGAGACCTTTTAAGATTTTCTCTACCCTTATGGTCTGGTGGACTGACCGGAGAACTCTTTGTACATACGTCCAGTCCTTCGTTGTCAATCTTATCCTGTACCTTGTTGTTCTGACCGAGGTTTATCCTTTTCCTCATGTAGTTCCGACATATAACAGTGAGACGAATAAATTGAATATACGTCTCATGTAGTACTCTTTACGACCCGACCTACTTCGTATTCGACCATAGTTCTAACGGTCCTCTTTATAGTCATTGGAGTCTATGTGTCTGTGGTGGTGGGAATATCGTCTTTCACTTTTTCTTCTTTCTCGGAGAACTACTTTCACTTTCTCCTCTCACTTTTACAACCGAATTTCGAGTTGTAAATCTTTTACTTCTAGTACCGTAGACCAGGGTAGTGAAGTACCCTTTATCTACCCCTTTGTCACATTTGTCACCGTCTTAAAATAAACTCCCCCCCGTGAGGTTTTAGTGACGTCTACCACTAACCTCGGTAATTTTAAATTTCTGTGAATGAGGAACCTTCCTTTCAATACTGGTTGGATCTGTTGTATAATTTGTCGTCTCTGTAATGAAACGGTTGTTTCCAGGCAGATCAGTTCCGATACATAAAAGGTCGTCAGTACATACCTACACTCTCAACCTGAGATTTCTTTCAAGTCACGATTTCTTAACTACGAAAACTTAACACCACAACCTCTTCTGAGAACTCTCAGGGAACATGACGTTCCTCTAGGTTGGTCAGGTAGTATTTCCTCTAGTCTGAACTCACAAGTAAGCTTCCTGACTACAATTTGGACTTTGAGGTTATGAAACCGGTCGACTACACTTCTCGACTGAGTAAACTTTTCTGAGACTACGACCTTTCTAACTCCCGTCCTCCTCTTTCACTACTGTCTCCTACTCTACCAAACAACCGTAGTTACTGAGTCACCTGTACTCAAACTCAGTTGAGGCCCTCAACCACTACATGTCCCTCCGGACCGCACGACGTCAGGTACCCCAGGGTTTCTCAACCTGTACTGACTGACTGACTTGACTTAGAGACGTTCGGGAGGTCCTTATGTCACAATGAAAACCAATGAGAAAAGGATTCGTCTCTGTCAAGATAACCGAAGGTTAATCGGAAACGGTTGTATTATCGGGTTGGACATGGTAAGTCCCTTGGTATGTCGTCAAGACAGTCGACGACTTATATTTTTTTCTTTGTCCAAATCTTTGTGACCTGGGTACCACTCTACCTTGAGATGACTAGTGGACTGGATGACTTTGAGGGTGATACTTGCCGTATAGGGTGACTGTAAGACCCAGAGGACCGTGACAACAGTCAAGTCTCGGATATAGATCGTCAATAGTTTTTACAGACTAATAGAGGAAAAGGGTCGTGTGTCAATGAGACCATTTTCCGATCCCCAAGGAACCCCTTCCCTTCCCTTTCCTAATTGTCATATTTAACAACCGTCGTCTGGTCCCACGAGTTCCTCTAGACCGGAGAGGAAGTGAGTTCACGAAGACCCAGATATTTAGTTGAGTCCATAGTATGATTAACTCACTGAAACTAAAACCAAAATACTAAGGACAATCTGAACACAAGTGAACTGGAACTGAAAAGACGAATATCTTTAGTATGTTTCTTAAATAGTCCGTTAGATAAAGTGAAGATATTTGAGGTACTAGTTTCGGACCACCTGGAGGGATTAGGACGATACTCGTGGTGGGCCCGATCATCTCTCCGACCAGATGAAATTTTGCCTGCCGTGTTACAGAGGACGTCTTGAAAAGAAAGTCAAATCAGTAAAAGTGTCAACTGTTTTCTGTTCTTCATTCCTACAAGGTGTGGTCGTGTAACATTCCGTCGGTCTTTAAGTAAATTGACTCCAGGTACACCAACTCTTGACGAGCAGGAGGAAGGAGAAAAGATCTGAGAACGAGAGTGACGGAGTTGTGACCTGTAAGGAAAATCTCGAAAAATGGAAATAACACGTCTCACGTTGATTTGGGTTTTGAAAATAATGTTACTTATACGGATATTAGATTTCCCCTCTTTTTTATATTTGACACAATTAGGTTTTGAACATAAATAACGGTACCGGAGTAGTTTCTCATATTATAAACGTTATAAAGTGTTGTATAATCTTACTACAAAAGTAAATTTACTCATTGTAATTTTACTGATACAATTTTATTACCTGTTACAATGAGAAAAAGACATAAATTTTATTTAATAAAAGAATTTACCACACAAGTAACTTCATACATTGGATCGATATTAAATTACATAATGATGATAAGAAACAAAAGGATGGTATTTGTGTAAATAGAATTAAATTAACATAAAATATGACTGTAAAATTGTAAGAAAACGAAGACACCCGTGAGCTTTTGCTGTAAAAAAAAATCGTTACGGTGATGAAGTGACACAAGACGGAACTACAAGATCTATAAATAGTTTCTACAAATAATACCTCTTTCATTTGCACACAACTGACATTCATCGTAAAAGACACTTCAAAACTTGTAAATCATCTTTATAAAATCCCTTTTTACTTTTTTCGACCGAAAGTTTAAAGACTAAAGGAGACGAAAGGTAAATGGTAAGAAATGACTTACATAAAGTAAAACTTTATACGTAAAATTCTGAAAAAGACTGTGATTTGACGTGAAAAAAAAAAAGGTCACTCATTTTACCTCACGACGATAATACAAAAGAACCACCAAATACCATACATAGGACTATTAGTTGGATGACGATTACTATGTGTACATTTTATCGTATAAAGGATGGAACAATGTTCAAATATTATATCAAACGATATGACAGAATGAACATAACGAATATGTACAACTTATAACAAATTTTATAAAATTAACTCTTTCTGATATTTACATATTGGGCGTTAAAATTATTGATTTTTAATGGTTAATGAAATGTCAGAATTCTTAAAACTGAAATTACTCGATAATAAATAATTACCTGTTTATATAATCCATGAGACCCAAAAACCACCCTAAAATGATCGTAAAATGAAACTCAAAAACTATAAATATCGTTAAGTCTCTTAACAAAATTTTTATAATATGGTTAGAAATTTTACGCCGTTTATGATATATTCGGGTTTCATATATAAGTATATACATACACATGTGTGTGTGTGTGTATATTTATATATATGTGTGTGTGTGTATCAAAAGTAGAGTATAGTTTCCATCTCACGTTTCATTGTGATTTTAAAAATATTTTCACTAATTTTCTTTATCTAAGATCAAAAATAATAAAAATTTTGTAGTGTTTTTGTCTTTTATATAATAAAAATTAAATCTAATCGGTCTGCTAATGAAGACAGTAAAACGTCCTCACTTTATAAAAAATGCCGGTTTCGGGAATTTACTTTATCGTAATAGTTTTACAATCTTTACTGAAAGTAAATTTATGAACCGTTCATTTATCCGTGACCTCAGTTTCTTAGGATTATCTAGACGTTATACTAGTCACTCCTTCCTCAGTTTGTGTTTTCCATTAATAATAAATAGTGTCTGTACAATTCGAATCTAGACATTTACCGTAAGTTTCTAAAATCGTATCTGAAAAATATTTCTACAAGTTCCATCCGGTCATATTCATCAAGACAACTTTTTACTTTGTCTGTACGAGAGCATAACCGAAGTCTTTCTAAGTAAAACGACCGGTCTTCTTTTGTTCCTTCGTCTCATTTTTCGTGTTTTAAGGTCGATATACCCGTATACAGTGTCTATGACACTCAGACCGACGTCTGGTGACGTTATTTCACTTTTAGAGTTACTTCACAGTATACCTAAAAAGTCAAAGGAGTCTAGGAATGTAATAATATGTATATGTAATGTAATAATGTAATACGAATGTAATATGACATCAGGTAATTGACATGTGATTGTGACATAGATTTTTTTTTCGTTACATGTATGGAATTAGTTTTTCGTTAAATAACGATTTTTACAATTGGTAGTAGACTCCGAGGTCGTTCAATGTTAGAAAAGTGACCACCTCTCACAACGGAGTAAACGACTACCGACGACTACCTCGTCCTATCACCGACGACTTCCAACCCTCGCTCCCATCACCTCGACACCTTTACAGAATTTTATTCTGTTGTTATTACAAACGGTGTATCTAACTGAGAAGGAAAGTACTTACTGAAGAGATATCGTAACAAACTATCGTAATAGTTTACGGTAAAATATCGTAATGGATGTCTTTATGAAAGTTTTGACCTTAGGTAAAAGAATATATGACGGTAATGGAGTAGTTTTTTAAAGATACTATAAGTTTCAGAAAACAACAGTAAAGTTGTCAGAAGTGTTGGTAGAAGTGGTGTTCATCTAAGACAGAGTCATTTGACGAAACGAACGAGTCGATTTCCTTCGTTGAGGAGTAGGTAACTCCAAGATAGACTCTAACGTCGTTAAGTCAGTGTGAAAGTCTACAGTGAAGATTAAGGTGAGAGAACGATAAAGGTGTAAAAGTCGAACGAAGAAGGTGACTTCCGAACTTTGGAAGAGACTCGTTAGGTATTATCAACCTTGATTAAAAAAGGTATCAGGATAATTACAACTATAAAACTGGATGGTGTACAACAATTACCGTGGATCTTCATTTAGGACAGGTCTTACAAAAGTTGACTGAAACGTGTGTAGGTAGTCTCCTTAGTGATAGATACTGTCGATATAGAAATACTTTACATAAAGAATTAACTAGCTCTTTTTCTTTACGTGTTTCCGTTTTACCAAAAGAATCCTCCGAAATATGTATCGACTCTTTTCTTCTCTTCACTTTCCGTTTCCTTTTTTCCTTTCTATATACGTAAACTTACGTCTCAAGGTTTCATGTCGTTCCTCCCTATTCTTTCGGAAGGAGTCACTAGTTACGTTTCTTTATCTCCTTTTGTTGTCTTAGCTTTTCTGATCTCGAGATCTTTTAATCTCTATGGTTCCCTTGTAAAGTACGTTTCTACCCGTGTCGTTTCCTGTCTTTACAATACTTGGATTGTCTTCGTCTTCTATAATTCTTCTCTACCGTTCTTATGTGTCTTATAAGTAACTTAAGTCAAGACTTATAAGTAGCCTTCCTGACTACGACTTCGACTTTGAGGTTATGAAACCGGTGGACTACGCTTCTTGACTGAGTGACCTTTTCTGGGACTACGACCCTTTCCAACTTCCGCCCTCCTCTTCCCCTGTTGTCTCCTACTCTACCGACCTACCGTAGTGGTTGAGTTACCTGTACTCAAACTGGTTCAAGGTCCCCAACCACTACCTGTCCCTTCGGACCACACGACGTCGGGTACCCCGACGTTTCTCAGCCTGTACTGACTCGTTGACTTGACTTGACTTCTTAACTTTCCACTTTAATGGAGAACTAAGAGTCCGACTTCTTACGTATAACACAGTTGTCCGTTATTTTTTGTAATTAGAGTAATATGTAAAAGTGTTTCGAGAACCCATTGGTTCACTTAAGGGTTACTCATTATTATAAAATTTCTTTAGAGAAATCAAAATTTATTACCCTAATTTTATAAATCATTGGTTATAACATTTCTCTACACGACAGTAGGTCCCACACAACAAGGTAAATATCTCTTGTCTTTCTAATGTAAATTGCATTTAGAATTTCCGGTGGCCTAAAAGTCTTACTATTTGAAATAGTAATAGTAACCGAAGTGGAATTTTCGTGGTCGACGTAATTGGGGATTGTCCTCTCGGGTAGACAGGAGACTTTGAAAGTTCAGTCAGAAACCGAAAAGGAGAGATCGATACTTACAGTCTCCACCGTAGAAGGTTAGATTCTGATAAAGTAGACGTGACCTTTAGACAACAATTCACATCGGTAGAAGTGACTAATAGAATCGACCTAGAAGACCTGTTGAACGAAGGTGTAGTCGTGAACGACGTAGAGAAACGTGATGATACGTTACTTCTAGCGAAGAAAGGAATTTGAAGGACTTGGTTGGTAAGATGATCGAAGTGTGAAAAGAAGATATCGGAGACGTGGAGACAGTCGGAAGTGTATTAATTTCCCTGAGCCCGTGACGAGGACGAAACTGGATTTCTTTGCAACACCGACCAAACTAGAAGATAGACCTGACGATTCTGAAAGAGGTACAATCGTTATTCCGACAAAATGAAGGAACAGTGAACACACAAGTGACCTTATCATAAAAATTAAAAGAAATGTTTGAAAAGGAAAAATAAATGTTGGACTGGTTGACCAAGTTCTCCGAATCGAAAGTGTGATAGAGTTGAAACATGACGGACCGAAGTGATCAGTAAAGATCGAAAACTAAATGTCAGTCTTTATACTCTTCTGAAAATGAGAATAAACTTTGAATCTCCGGTGACAAAAATAACAAACAAATCAGTGATTCAGCACAGGTTGAAAAAATGTTGAAGTACCTCGGACGGTCCGAGGAGACAGGTACCCTAAAGAGTCCATTCTTATGACCTCACCAAGGGGAAAGGAAGAGGTCCCCTAGAAGGACCTGGTCCTTAGTTTGGGCACAGAGGGCGTAACCGTCCACCTGAGAAATTGTAACTTGGTGGTCTCTTCAGTGTCGTCATAATAATTAACCGGATTAAAATTATAGTAATCCGACCACCAATTTCGTCAGTCTTGTGTCTGTTATAAATAATAATTCAAGTGACAGATAGACCCACAACAGGTACTGTGGAGTTCATTATTGTTGTGGTTTCTAGTGACTAATGGTATTGTTTATATTGTCGTTACTTTTTCTAACTTTATGACGTTCTTAATAGTTTTACACTGTCTCTGTCCTTCACTCTTCAGCACAAAATTTTGACCGTGACTAATTGAACGACCTACGTCCCAACGTATTTTAGAGTTAAATATCTTTTTCTTTTCGAGTTATAGACACTTCGTCTTATTTTACTTCGTTTTATTTTTTCATACGGATTTTAAGGTATAATGGCAATTAATTTTGTCGTCGAAAGAAAAAGGGATTCTTTCAAAGTCTAATAGGTGTAATGTCATTAAACTGTCATAATACTTCGACTCTGAGAAATTCAGCCAGTATACGAAATTTTCTCCCGAAAGGACCACCGAGTCGTCATTTCTTAAACGGACAGTCACGTCATCTACCCAATCTAGGCACCCAGTCCTTCTAAGGGACCCCGTCCTTTACCGTTACTGTTGGGTGAGGTCATAAGAACAGACCCTTTAGGATACCTGTCTCCTTGGACCACCCAATGTCAGGTATCCAAGTGTTTCTCAACCTGTGTTTAATCCCTGATTTGTTGTTTGTTGGTCCGAAATTTTGTTAAGAATTGTATATTAAGAGTCAACCAACTTGTTATTACGATTATTCGGTCAAAATTGAATTTCGTCAGTCAAGAGTTTTGAACGACGTGAAATTATTAGTGACCTACCTGTGATTTTTGAAGAGTCACAGGCTCGAGACGGGAACGTATAGAGATCAGTACTCTAGATTCTTAGTCAAAAAAGAAATTCAAAGGGTCCATTAAGGTTAACATTAGTGTAAACTAGTGATCTCTGTAGCTTTGATCTGTTTTGTTTATAAGTCTTCGCTCTAAACTTAATTTAATGTCTCAGTCTTAATTAGTTACCAAGGATTGGATACTTGTTTCTCCTTTGTGAAAAGGATTTATATGTCGATTAGGATGTGTAGTAGAATTGTAATCGTTTTGTGCATAACAAACACAACGACGGGTACGACCTACATTAGAACAAGTAGAATAACTAATGTCGACTGCAACGGACACTCAGAGATAAAAAGACTTTATTTCTAGTAAGACAAAACAAAGCAAAGTAAAGAAGGGGTGTCTTTCTGGTCCGTACTAGTTTGTTGTCTCAAAGGATAAAGGAGAGAAGAGACGCAGTGTAAAATTAAAAGAACTGTGACAAAATAAAGGAAAAGTCTGGTGCATTAAATAAGACGATCCCGTAGTAGTGAGACATCTAATGACAAANTAAACTAGTGATCTCTGTAGCTTTGATCTGTTTTGTTTATAAGTCTTCGCTCTAAACTTAATTTAATGTCTCAGTCTTAATTAGTTACCAAGGATTGGATACTTGTTTCTCCTTTGTGAAAAGGATTTATATGTCGATTAGGATGTGTAGTAGAATTGTAATCGTTTTGTGCATAACAAACACAACGACGGGTACGACCTACATTAGAACAAGTAGAATAACTAATATCGACTGCAACGGACACTCAGAGATCAAAAAGACTTTATTTCTAGTAAGACAAAACAAAACAAAGTAAAGAAGGGGTGTCTTTCTGGTCCGTACTAGTTTGTTGTCTCAAAGGATAAAGGAGAGAAGAGACACAGTGTAAAATTAAAAGAACTGTGACAAAATAAAGGAAAAGTCTGGTGCATTAAATAAGACGATCCCGTAGTAGTGAGACATCTAATGACAAATGCATTAACAATTGACACCGGGTGGATGTAGTCTTATTCGACCTAAATTACTCGTCTAGGTACTCGGGACGGTTTTTTGTTGTCTCTGGGACTACACCCCTTTCTAACTCCCGTCGACCTCTTCCCCCACTGTCTCCTACTCTACCAATCTACCGTAATGACTGTGTTGCCTGTACTCAAACTTGTTTGAGACCCCCACTTCCTGTCCCTTCGGTCCGTATGGCGTCAAATACCTCAGCGTTTCTCAGTCTGTACTGACTCGATGACCTGTTGTTGTTTTTCTTGTTGAAGTCCCTTAGAGATCTCATCCTGAGGAAAATATTAAATGTACTCTTTACTCAGAATGCGTGTACTCTTGGTGATGAAAATCCGTAAGAAGTACGATATTTAGAAACCCGTCTTCTTGTTTTATTAAGTACTTTTTCAAAACATGTATTTTAGTGTCTGATGAGATTGAAAGAGGTCAAAAACAGGAGACATCGCGTTCCAACCCTTAAGGACCGCCGAATCGTGATTTCTTAGGAGGACGTTATATCTAGTGGGCGTTACGTCCTCTGCTCCCAAACTAAGTACCCAGTCCTTCTAGGGGACCTCTTTCTTTACCGTTGGGTGAGGTCATAAGAACAGACCCTTTAGAGTACCTGTCTCCTCCGACCGTCCAATGTCAGGTACCCCAGTATTTCTCAATCTGTGTTAAGTCGCTACTCGTGTGTATGTACTTGTCGAGTTCCATTGGGTGTAACAAAAAGATCTGACGGTTAGTATGTATCGAGAGACTACCGACTAATAACGAGGGTCCACATATCCTGAATCACTATTAAGTCGAAAGTACGGGTGGGTAGACGGGGATGACCATAGGAGACTACTAAACGGGTCCGTAATTGTAAATCATAAACAATAGTCGGTAAGGTGTAGGACCGACGTGTAATTTTAGTTGACCACTCCAAAATTTGTAATGACTATGGAATCTTACTGAAGATTCTAGTGTTAATTTAATAAGACCCTACGTCGGAGTCGTACAGATATATCTATATATATATACATCTATATATATATCTATATATATATCTGTATATATATAAAAAAATTGGGGTCGACTAATATTATCTACCGGTTTCAAATTTTGGTGTCTCGATGAACAATCGTGTTATCAAACCAGACGTTAAAATAGTCCTTGAGTCCAAAAGTCAAGTAATACTAAAGTTTGTAGTCCTCACTCCGTAACCAGGGTCCCATAATTCTATATTATTAATGTCAGAATGAAATGATGTGTTTATAGTCTTATGACCTTTCTTATCATTACAGAGAGTGAAACTTTTCAGGACTAAAGTTCGACGAGAATGTAGATAGAAGTCTTAAATAACGGACCCAACGTCTACCATCTCACGATGAATCTTTTCTGTGGGACAACCCTTTTGGTGTGACGACACGTTAATTATTCGTCCCCTCAAAGTAAAAGGTGTGGGAGAATCAATGGTCAACTTTTCTTAAAAATAACTGAATGAATGTTCCAATTGATTGGCATATTTAGACTTTTATATATTTGTATAAATGTAAAATTTTTACAAAATAAGTTTGTTTTCCGTTTATACAAATCTCTATAAAACGTTTATAAACAGAGTTCCCGTTTAGTCATCTCTTTCTCAGAATGTCGTAACTAAACTAAAGTTTTTTGTAATGTCATAGGTCACTATAAAAAAATGGTAAAGTCTATTCTTGTGGTTAAAAAAGTTCCGTCTAAAGAATAAAAACAACTGTAAGGTAGGTCATTCATTCGTCACTGGTTCGTCACACTTTAAAAGACTTACGAACATATGTACAACAATGTCGAACATACATAAGTCTTTAAGTTCACACGAAGAATTAATAGCGATTTTCTTTACGTTCTATCACCTCATCCTTCAAGGACTCTAGTGGGTGGGGTTGTTTGTATTGTGTTACTCTTGATATACCTCTTGTTAAGAGAGAGTCTTACTTGACTTGTGATGAACTTACTGAGAAGATGTTGGTTCCAATAGTTCTCTCTTGGTGTGACTAGATCAGTCCTTCGGTGTGATGACCTCCCACTAGTTCTTTTCCTCCCCCTATAGTGTCCGAACCTCTAGGATGGGTTCCTCATTCCCTGAGTCCGGGGTATGACCCGTGGGGTCGCAACCCAGATCGTGGTCCTTTACTCGGGGGAACGGACCGAACTTTTGGTGACTCCGTAGTCAAGTCACGTCAAGTCAGCGAGTCAACACAGACTGAGACGCTAGGGTACTTAGCGTCGTACGGACCGGAGGGACAGGTAGTTTTTGAGGACCTCAAGTGAGTCTGAGTACAGGTAGTTCAGTCACTACGGTAGGTCGGTAGAGTAGGAGACAGTAGGGGAAGAGGAGGACGGGGGTTAAGGAGGGTCGTATCTCAGAAAAGGTCACTCAGTTGCGAAACGTACTCCACCGGTTTCATAACCTCAAAGTCGAAATCGTAGTAAGGAGGGTTTCTTTAGGGTCCCGACTAGAGGAAATCTTACCTGACCAACCTAAAGGAACGTCAGGTTCCCTGAGAGTTCTCAGAAGAGGTTGTGGTGTCAAGTTTTCGTAGTGAAGGAACCACGAGTCGGAAGAAGTGTCAGGTTGAGAACGTAGGTATGTACTGGTGACCTTTTTGGTATCGGAACTGATCTGCCTGGAATCAGCCGTTTCATTACAGAGACGAAAACTTATACGATAGATTCAACTAATATTGAAAAGAATGTTCCTCATTCACAGAAAATTAAAGTACCGACGTCAGTGGTAGACGTCACTAAAACCTCGGGTTTTTCTATTTCAGACTGTGACAAAGGTGACAAAGGAGTAGATAAAGGGTACTTCACTACCCTGGTTCAACGGTACTAGAAGCAAAAGACTTGTAACTCGAAATTCGGTTGAAAAAGTGAGAGGAGAAAGTGAAAGTAGTTCTCCGAAAAATCAAGGAAAAGTGAAAGACGGTATTCCCACCACAGTAGACGTATAGACTCCAATAACCATAAAGAGGGTCGTTAGAACTAAGGTCGAACACAAAGAAGGTCAGGTCGCAAAGAGTACTCCATGAGACGTATATATAATTTATTCGTCCCACTGTTATGTGTCGAAACTACATGAGGAAAAGGATAAACCTTGGTCAGACAACAAAACACAGGTCAAGATTGACAACGAAGGACTGGACGTATGTCTAAAGAGTACTCCGTCCAGTCCACCAGACCATAAGAGTAGAGAGAGTCTTAAAAGGTCAAATAACACTAGGTGTGTCAGTTTCCGAAACCGTATCAGTTATTTCGTCTGTATCTACAAAAAGACCTTGAGAGAACGAAAAATGTACTAGGTCGTCTACAACCGTTAAACTAGAGACCAAGGAGACGGCAAAGATTTTGGTCGAACTTGTAGACCTTCAAGTACCAAATGGATAACGACTTTGTACCGAACCTCTTAAAACTCGTAATGAAATGATCGTACAATCTACTCACCTTAACATGCCATCAAACTCGTAAGAAACTGTAACGGAAAGAAACCCTAACCTTACTTTTGACTGCAAAAGGTCAGGACACCGGTGACGACTCAAAAGGTTTACACGACCGTATAACTCACGTCGTGAAAGTGTCGTAGTAGAAAATCCTAAACTTTATCGACTTGACCTTAAAGTAGAGCAGGTGATCGAAACAAGCATCACTACGAAAGATTCCGGGTGAACTGAAGTGTAAGGTCCTACAGACCGAGATCTACTCACTAGTGTGGTAGCACTAATAGGTCCAACACTTCTAGAAAAAACATGTCAAGAAGACACATAAGAACTGTGACCTCCCGATAATTTTTGGATCTGGGGCAAAACTTCTGGTCCTTCTGTCTGACCGAACGAGGTTTGGGTCGGGTCTTCTAACCCTTTTCGGGTTACGGGTCCTTCCGGGAGGTCCTGGTGACTTCATACGGGGTCTCGTACGTCGCACGAAGACGATGTCGGGGAGAAGTAGGTCATGACAAAGGTCGGTTCCGCCCCTGACGTAGTGTACGTGACCCCTCTTCGACCCGATCGAGTGTAAACATCGGTATTGGAGAGGTCGGAGTCTGGGTTGGGGTTGGTTTATTCTCTGAATGGTGACACGGTCCCTTTTCGAGTCTTGACACCGAAAGTCGGACAGACCGGAGTGGAACTTTGTTGTTGGGACTGGTTTCGTCTCTGGTAGTGACACGAACCCTCTTTACCTCCATCGTGAAGTTCGGGAGTGAGACGGGAGTTGTTGAACTCCTGTCGGTAGTGTAACCCTTCTTCGTACCGAGGAAGTCCCAAGGACGAGGTCGTGGACCCCGGACCCAGGACGAAGGGTAGTCCCGTGTTGACAGGGACTCGGGTCTTCTTCGGGGTCGAGGAGGGACTGAGACCGAGTTCGGGGAGATTGAGATAGGGGTGTGGGGTGGTTCCGTCGTTTGGAGTTTGTCTGACTCTTCTGTCTCACGAAAGGTCTGTTTTCTTGTTCTATTTTGGGGTCTTATTCGAAGGGTCCACCGAGTGACCATTTCTTAGACGGACGGTTACGTCCTCTGCGTCCTCTGCACCCAAGTTAGGGACCCAGTCCTTCTAGGGGGTCTCCTCCTTTACTTTTGGGTGAGGTCATAAGGACGGACCTTTTAAGGTATTTTTCTCCTCGACCTTCTGATGTCACGTACCCCAGGGTTTCTCAGTCTGTGCTGTCTCGTTGACTCATACGATACAGATTTATTTACCTTTATTCATTAAGTGGACTATTTCACAACTTTCGTCATCATTATTTTCACGAACGACTTGAGTCTTTTTTCCTTATCTCTTTGTGTTACTCTTGAAGTTGTTTCTTGATTTTTTAACTTTTCTTGGTTATTCTTGACTTCCTATATTATTTACTTTTTATGTGATCTTTCTTAATTGTCGTTTAATCCACTATGACTTCTTACGTATTAGTTTGACCTTTTGTCTTATCACCTTTAGTGGTTAGTTTTTTTTTGGTTTTTCGACACATACACATTATATTTTTGTGTGTACTTATATTAGGTATATATATATATATATATATATATTATATTTAAAAAGATCTTTGTACGTTAAAAGGTCTGGTTTAGTCCTTCTTTATCTTTTAGACTTGTCGGGTCAATGATCATACCATAAACTTAGTCATTAGTTTTTTATGGTTGTTTCTAGTTCCTGGTCTCCCGAAGTATTCCTTTAAAACGGTTGTAAACTTTTTCTCAATTATTGATAGGAGAGTTTGATAAGTTTTTTAACTTCTCTTATACAGGTTTACACGAGATATTCCAGTCTTAATGGGACTGTCGTTTTGTTTTTATGATGTTTTTTACTTTTAATATCCGGTTGTACACCACCGAGTCTATCATTTCTTAGACGGACGTTACCCCCTCTGGACCCAAGCTAAGGACCCAACCTTTCTAGGGGATCTATTTCCTTAACGTTGGTTAAGGTCATAAGAACGGACCTCTTAGGGTACCTGTCTCCTCGGGCCTCCCGATGTCAGATTACCTCAACTTTTCTCAGACTACGCTGACACACTGACTGTGAAAGTGAAGGTACAGATTGCTTGTATCTACGTTTTTAGGAGTTCTTTTATAGTTGTTCGACTTAAGTTGTCATGAATCTTTCCTCTGTAATTCTAGTTCGACCCCGAAGTAGCCACCACGTCACCAATTCTTAGGTGGAACATTACGTCCACTATGACCGACCTGAGGGTCAGGTCCTTCTAAAGTGTACGACTCCTTGTTTATTCGGGAACACGATTTTGACGACTCGGGCACGAAATCTCGGACACTCGGTGTCGATGACTTGGGTGTACGACGTTGATGACTTCGGGTGTGTAGATCTCTGATACGAGGTGTTGTTCTCTTCGGTGACGTTACTCTTCGGACGCGTGACGTTGGTCTCTCATTGGGGGTGAGTAGTGTTGCTCTCTTTCGGGTGTATGTCGTTGTCTCTGGGTGCTTTCGGTTTTATTTCTTCACGAAATTTCTTTCTAGTCCACTCTAAATAAGGTTCCTGCGTTTTGTCAAGTTATAGGTGTTAGTTGTAATTATTTCCTTCCTATTTTTAGTTTACTAGTAGAGTTTTCATACCTCTTTTTCGTGGACCGTTTTAAGTTGTAGTTAAGTACTAATTTTTGAGAGTTGTTTCTATAATGTCGTCCCTGTATGAAGTTATTTTATTTCCATTGAACACTTTTTATTTTAAAAATAAAAATTTGTGTGTTACTACAAAAAGTACTCGTCTCAACAGCGTAGAAAAGATTATAAATATTAAAAATAAGTAGAACGAAATACCGTGACCAATTAACGGACGTCCTTTTACCGTCTACCGTTTTCGGTTGTGGCACGGTACTGGGACGTGAATCCTCGTTTCACACAAATTATGACTATTTAAAAAATGTCCATGGGCAGTAGTCTAACTCTTCAAAGAGAACATAGGATCAGAACGATAGTCAAAGTAACAAAAAAACAAATAAAAATTGTGTTCACAATTAAAAAGTTTTAAAACAACAGACAATAACTCTATGAACACATTAAAGAGTAAATAAACAAATAAATTAAAAACCATAATTTGGTTAGAATTTAAAACCCCTATTGTTTCCAATGTTAAATATTCACAACCAAAACAAAACAGTTAAAAAAAAAATTCTTTAAAAACATAGACACAAGAACTCCCTATCACAAGATAGTAAAAAAAAGGGAACATTATAAAAAGTACAATCCCTATATTCGTAGTACAACCGGAGGTAGAGTCAGGTAAGTCCGACGATATTGTATTATGGTGTCTAACCCAATGAAAATTTGAAGACACAGAGTATCAAGACCTCCGACAATTCAGAGGTTCTAGTACCACAGTCCACTCGTGGAAGGGTACCCGACCTCTGACAGTTCGGAAGTAACATTTGAGTGTCCCATCTTCGTCGACCCCTCTAGACACTCCGGAGTAAATATTCTCGTAACTAAAGTGAGTACTCCCGAGGTGAGAGTACTATATACATCGAGAGTTTCCGAGATGGAGGATTATGACAGTGCACTCTAATCCCAAAGTTACATACTTAAGACCCCTCCGTGTGTGTCAGAGCATTTTACTCAAAGGGTAAGAATGACAAACTATAAATCGTTGAACAAGAAACAAGGAGGAAATGGTGGAGACAACTTAGTCAACATATGTGACTTGATGAACTAAAATATGGGATGTAACTGTTAAATCGAGGTAGAGAAAAACAATCAAAGGTATCTATGGTGGTATACGTAAACATACACAAATGTGATCGAAACTTGTTATAATACGATGAAGTACTTTGTCACGTTTTTTGAAATACCTTCGAAAATACGATGATAAAACAATCTAAAAATACAGACCGTATATATGACATAGTGTCTCAATTATGGCAACGGAATCAGTGAATAATCAGAAAATTTCTTTAATTCTTTTTGTCTATCCAAATAATCAGAAAATTTCTTTAAGTCTTTTTGTCCGATAACGATCGGGTCGGGACACGAGAAGTACCTGTGAAAAGTACGGGATACGAGACATAGGTAAGAGTATGTAAACCTTAAAGTATGAAATGAAATCGATCCTCATAAAGAAAGTTAAAAAGAATATCTTTTCTATATAGTCCCTGTGTTAAAGAATCCAAAAAGGGAGACTCTTACAAAAACATATCTAATAAAATGATCTAAATATTACTATTAAACTCAATATAAAAGAGAAAGTTGTATTTTCATAAAGTTTTAATGGATAATAAAGATCATTCTTCAGTTAGAAATAATTATAGTAAATAAAGAGGACATAGATTGTCCGTAAAGGGGGGACTAAAGAGGAAAATTCTTACACTAAAATAGAAGTTTAAAATCGTAAAACCGACACTAGACACAAACATACATACCTACTCGTATATACAAAATATACTCGTATATACAAAATATACATAGATAAGTATGAAAAACGTAGGAGCCACCAAGTCGTCATTTCTTAGGTGGACGTTACGTCCTCTGTTCTCAAGCTAGAGACCCAACCCTTCTAGGGGACCTCTTCCTTCACCGTTGGGTGAAGTCAAAAGAACAGACCCTTTGGGTACCTGTCTCCTCGAACGACCCGTGTCAGATATCCCAACGTTTTCTCAGTCTGCACTCAATTACTGATTTGTCGGAAGTATTAAAACCTTGTGGGTAACTTGAAGGACCTATACCTGACTATAGAATGTAATCTAAACACTTCAACAGAAACGGTAATGGAGAAATTTATAAAGACACAGTGGTGGTTGAAGACAGGAAAACTCTAAGTTTCATGTGTATAAAATGTGACGTACTATAGAACTACAAGATAAAGAAAACGAAGAAAATATAAAAATAAAAACAAAAATATGTAAGAAAAGTTGTAAAGAAAGGAGACAACATAAGTGACAATGCAATTCGTGTAATTTTCTTAAGAAATAAAGACTATATATATATATATATGTATATTTTATCGTAAAGATGAATAATAAAGTACATCAAGAATGTAGAGACGATTTCGTGAGTGTATAGAGATTATAAAGAAAGATGTGAAATTTTTTACGAAGAAATATAAATAAAATCAGTAAAATTTAAACCACACTATTATAGTTGTAGTTCCGTTGGAGAAAGACAAAGATTTCTAGTAACGGTGAGCTGATATAAAAGGATTACAAACACATAAGTAATACTAAAAACTGATACAACATGTACGACGTAACTTCTTGTTGTTTCTAACTTTATTTGTTACTAATTTAGGTCTTTCCGAGTAAGAATATTTCCGACTGTCTTAAATGACATCAAACTAAGACCCAAAACAAATATGAACTTGATCTTACTCAATTGTGACCCGAAATCTATAAAACTTCTACCCTAGTGTGAAAGGGAAATCGTCTCAGATCCTAGATTCGAGACCGTACTAAGACCTCTAGAAGAATACGAAGGTTCAATTCGACACTCAAAGTCTATGATCTTTCCGAGAGGACTAAAGGTCGGGACGAAAAACGTAAAGACCATCTACTTCGTGAAAGAAACGAGAGGTAAGAGTGAGTGACCACAGACTCGGAGGTCTCTTTGTTAAATCGGGACAAGGATGTAAAGTTCAAGAGACTACACCGGGAATAGAACAAAAAACATCTATTTTCATATCTAGGGAACCCACCTTATTAAGAGATTCAATACAAGATGGAAATCGGATTCTCGGAAAATGTTCAGAATAGAAGAAAAGACGTGACACTAAAATCTACTTCTTAAAGTGTAAGTGTGTTAGTGTGCGTGTGTTTTAACGACACACACATTAACACCAGAGACCGTTCTAAAAAAAAAAAAAAATTAATTGAACAAAGTCAGTTAAGTCAAGTCAAGTCAGCGAGTTAGCACAGACTGAGAAACGCTGGGATACTTAACGTCGTGTGGTCCGGAGGAACAGGTAGTAGTTGAAGGCCTCAAGCGAGTTTGAGTAGAGGTAACTCAGCCACTACGGTAGGTCGGTAGAGTAGGAGACAGTAGGGGAAAAGGAGGACGGGGGTTAGGGAGAGTCGTAGTCTCAGAAAAGGTTACTCAGTTGAGAAACGTACTTCACAGGTTTCATGACCTCAAAGTCGAAATCGTAGTACGGAAGGTTTCTTTAGGGTCCCGACTAGAATTCTTAGCTGACCAACCTAGAGGAACGTCAGGTTCCCTGGGAGTTCTCAGAAGAGGTTGTGGTGTCAAGTTTTCGTGGTTAAGAAGCCACGAGTCGAAAGAAGTGTCAAGTTGAGAACGTAGGTATATACTGATGACCTTTTTGGTATCGGAACTGATCTGCCTGGAATCAACCGTTTCATTACAGAGACGAAAACTTATACAATAGATCCAACCAGTATTGAAAAAAAGGTTCCTCATTCGCAGAAAATTAAAGTACCGACGTCAGTGGTACACGTTACTAAAACCTCGGGTTTTTCTATTTCAGACTGTGACAAAGATGACAAAGAGGTAGATAAAGGGTATTTCACTACCCTGGTCTACGGTACTAGAAGTAAAAGACTTACAACTCGAAATTCGGTTGAAAAAGTGAGAGGTGAAAGTGAAAGTAGTTCTCCGAAAAATCAAGGAGAAGTGAAAGACGGTATTCCCACCACAGTAGACGTATAGACTCCACTAACTATAAAGAAAACCGTTAGAACTAAGCTCGAACAGGAAGAAGGTCGGGTCGTAAAGAGCACTATTCGACCAAAGTCTTTTCCGTCTCCTTGGTCTCTAGTTTAACGGTTGTAGGCGACCTAGTAGTTTTTTCGTTCTCTGAAGGTCTTTTTGTAGATAAAGACGAAATAACTGATACGGTTTCGAAAACTGACACAACTAGTGTAATTTGACCTTTTAAGACTTTCTCTACCCTTATAGTCTGGTGGATTGCACGGAGAACTCTTTAGACATACGTCCAGTCCTTCGTTGTCAATCTTGACCTGTGTTTTGTTGTCTGACCAAGGTTTATCCTTTTCCTCATGTAGTTCCGACATATAACAGGGGGACGAATAAATTGGAGATAAGTCTTATGTAGTACTCTGTGCGACCTGACCTTCTTTGTGTTCTACCTTAGTTCTAACGGACCTCTTTATAGTCATTGGAGTCTATACTTCTACTGTGGTGGGAATACCGTCTTTCATTTCTCCTCGATTTTTCGGAGAACTACTTTCACTTTCTCCTCTCACTTTTTCAACCGAATTTCGAGTTGTAAGTCCTTTGCTTCTATTACCGTAGGCCAGGGTAGTGAAGTACCCTTTATCTACCTCTTTGTCATCTTTGTCGCAGTCTGAAATAAAAAAACCCGAGGTTTTAGTAACGTCTACCACTGACGTCGGTACTTTAATTTTCTACGAATAAGGAACCTTCTTTTCAATACTAGTTGGATCTATCATATAAGTTTTCGTCTCTGTAATGAAACGGTTGATTCCAGACAGATCAGTTCCGATACCAAAAAGGTCATCAGTACATACCTACGTTCTCAACCTGACACTTATGTCGACTCGTGGCTTCTTGACTACAAAAACTTGACACCACAACCTCTTCTGAGAACTCCCAGGGAACCTGACGTCCCTCTAGGTTGGTCAGGTAAGACTTCCTCTAGTTGGGACCCTAAAGAAACCTTCCTTACTACGATTTCGACTTCGAGGTCATGAAACCGGTGGA
>SJYO01052474.1:23481161-23502348 GCA_006410555.1 Capra ibex
ACCCCATGTACACAGAGAAAGTTAAGACCAAAGGAGCCACACATACGGGTCTTCACCCTAACGACCCAGTATTCCATCAAGATAAACGTTTAAAAATTCCTTAGAGGTGTGACAAGAGGTATCACCGACATGATCAAACGTAAGGGTGGTTGTCACATCCTCCCAAGGGAAAAGAGGTGTGGGAGAGGTCGTAAATAACGAACATCTAAAAACCTAGCGTCGGTAAGACTGACCACACTTCACCATGGAGTAACACCAAAACTAAACGTAAAGAGATTATTACTCTTTTAATTTTTTTTTTTCTAGAGTCAGTCCCTTTTTTTTTTTTTTCTTTCGTTTTTTATCAGTAATACGTTTACGGGATTTTGTACTTTTAAGCTATATCCTATAGAGTTGATACTCGCTGAAGTGAAAGTGAAAAGTGAAAGTACGTAATCTCTTCCTTTACCGTTGGGTGAGGTCACAAGAACGGACCTCTTAGGGTCCCTGTCCCCTCGGACCACCCGACGGCAGATACCCCAGCGTGTCTCAGTCTGTGCTGACTTCGCTGAATCGTCGTCGTCGTTGATACTGTTTCGACCGTTTATTAAAATTATAAGAGAACAACTGTTTTATTTTAAACGGTAGTTCTTTGAGTGTGGGTCCATTAGGACCTTTTCTTCGTGTGATATAATCCACTTCTTTAGCCTCGACATCCTCTCAAAAGTAAATAAATTCAAAGGGTCCTCTTCACATCTATCAAATTCCTGTCGATGAAGTTTCCCATTCTAGTCAGAATAATAAAAATTAAAATTTTAACAGAACCGGTGTGTCGTACGTCCTAGAATCAAGGGACTGGTCCCTAGTTTGGACACAGGGTACGTCACCTTCGTACCTCAGAAGTGGTCTCCTGACGGTTCCTTAAAGGTCATAGATAAAATTTTTACTTTAGTATTGTTCGTATTACAAAACAAAATGATTTCTAATAAAACGAGAGAGTTTTAGTGTAGGAACGACCACTTTTTAATTTCACTTTGAGTGAGTCGGCACAGACTGAGAAACGTTTGGGACTGAAAACGCTTAAGACTGATTAATTACCACCAAAGAAGTGAGACTTTTCAATATATTTATAGTAGACAATTGTAAAATTAACCAAACTTTTTCCTTGGCAGGGACAGGGACTCTCTACTTACATATATACAGATATTAAAACACGTTATTCCAAATAATTTACCTTGTCTTAAAATAGTTCTCTATAAACCAAATACCTAAGGTGAATACATACAATACTAGAAGTAGTGTTACGGTTCTATTAGGTTATGTTTATATTCACCTCAGTGTGTACAATCTGTATACGTATTGTCACTCGAAAGATAATGGTGTATTATCTTCGTTTTCCTTGATCATTTTAATTAAAATTATTGTAAAAGAAATTTTGTTATATAATTTTATATTAATACGGTACATTAATTATAATTTACAATTATTCATTAAAATGTAAAAATACGATTCAGGAACTTTACCCCCCACACATAAAATATTAATATCTTATAGAGTTAAGTTTAGTCAATGTAAATTTTATGATTTTGTTGATTGTCGATCACCGATGGTATAACCTGTTGTGTTAAGATCTAATTTTCTCTTCTATAATTACAAGAATAAAAGTTCCTTTCTAGTAATTTTATGAATAAATTCATCTATTTAAATACAAAAAATTTTGTGACTGTATATAATAACCTTTAGATAGAATTGAAAGTAAAATGATGTTAACTACTGAACTCAATATAGGTACCACCGAAAGTAAAGTGAAAAGTGACAGATGTCCTTTTGATGATAGAAAATCCGGAAGTAGAAGAAAGGACAAGGACGAGAAAGTTCAATAAACGGAAACAACAGAGGAGGTTTTATTGATTTGTTTTTCTCTTATTCTCTAGACTTAAAACTCTAAGTTAATGACGTAAAGGTTAAAATGTGGATTACGGTCTCCCTTCAACAAGAAGTAACTTTCTTATACCGTTAAGTTTGGTCAATGAATGAGGACGTATTATAGATATATTTCAAATAACTATAAGATTTACACAAATTTTCTGACATTGGTCTTTGTATGAAAATCTTGAGAGAATTCTTAAACGTGTCTTCAACGGGTTTGGATATGGAAGTTTGTTCTCCTTACTCAAACACCACGACGGACGAGACTACGTAAGACTAAGTTGAATTTAAAAAATATCAAGCTGTACAACCTAACAAACGTCACGAGATTAGTACTAAGAAGGGTTCTTTATAGCCACATATCGTTAAGGGTGAGAATAAATAGGTGCAGGATATTGTTATAAAGTCAATAAAAATACAGATTCGACATACCAGTATTTAGTTGTTCCTGACAAAGGAGCCCCACGAAATCCTATCCAAAGAGTACAAGCTAAATAAGGTCCCCTTAGTGTTTCTCAAAATGTCTTGAAACAGACTACACCAGAAGGTGAGAGAGAGGAGAAGGAAGAGAAAGACAATTTGATTGAAATCGATCGACCCGGTACATATCGTCACCTAATGTAGAGAAGAGTTTTGTCGATTCGAAAGTTTTATAATGTTTTCCTGTTTTGGAGTCCATACCAATTTACGGAATATGAAATTTCAGAACTATTCACGGTAAAGTCAACCCAATAAATTACGTTTGGTTTCGTTAATAGACAAAACATCAGGACATTTGACATTGACGATTCAGCGAAGTCAGCGCAGGCTGAGACACGCTGGGGTATCTGTAGTCGGGTGGTCCGAGGGGACAGGGACCCTAAGAGGTCCGTTCTTGTGACCTCACCCGACGGTACAGGACAGTGAAAATCATTTGACATTTGTCTTATGATTTTCACTGTTTATACGACTTTGTAGTTTTGAAACCTTTCTTTTATGTTTGGGATCCCCAAGTATATTAACTTTTTAATCACTAAAATCCAATGACCATATACTTAAGTAAGACCCAAACGGAGGTGGAGCGGGTCTCAAAATAACGACCGAAAACCTTTTAGTATTAAAATCACATTTCTTTTATTTGTAAATAAAACCGTTGTCTTCACACTCTCGGTTTATTTGATCGAAGGTTCTATCATTATATTTACGAGAAGAACCAGGTACGTGTTGTTTGAGTTTTAATGTAGATTGTTTTAATCAGTTGGTGGTTAATATCAGACGATTCTTTGTATGGTTTTATGTGTGATCTTTTTTAAGATTTTATCTGAGGTAATTTATAATTTCATCAGGTCGATAAACACTCATTATATAAACAGAAAGAAACAAAATAAGGAATGGAGATTAGACAATTATAAAAAGAACGTGTTTCTATGACTTTAAGATTGCGTAATGAAGACTTAGTTGTCGTGTATGTCAAAATTATTAATTCATTAGGATTAACAATTTTTAGAATCTTTCACCGTAAAATTTTTACTATCGACTATTTAAAGTTGCCACTTGTCTTTCGTTCGTATAAAAGTTGTACCAGTGTTTTAATAGATAAAGTTATCAGATCAGACCGTTTCAAAAAGATTAAAAGTATTAAAGATATTAATAAGATATCATTGTTAATTACTATGGTCTAATAGGGTCCTCAGATTTCCCTTTATTGTAAATAAAAATACATTTTTTATCCTCCTTTATAGGGGTTCGTTATCTTAATGTCGGCGTCTTCCATCGAGGTGAGTTGGTCGATAAGACACTGTGTCACGTTCTTTCCTATGTTTTATTCGTTTACGCACAAACCCCGTTCTACGAACACGATGTAGTGACTGTATCACCTCATCCCTGTATTCCTTGACTCTCAGTTTCCCTTACCTTCAAATGAAATTACTTATGTTACTTATACGAATATATTCGGTCTCAAAAGTTACAGTGTCAGTACTGAGTAAGACTTTCTTCTGAACAAACACAGACACTTACTGTAACCATCTTAAGGAGTTCCGGTAAAATAATACATTTTCTAATGAGGATTCCTTTTTGACCTGAAAAAGATTGTGTTTTCATTTTATACGATTTTTAACGATGAGAGTGATCCTTAATTTTATAAAATCAAAAAAAAAAAATTGGTATTTGAATGTTCCATTCATCACTAAAAAGGTCTTACGTTGTACGTACTATACATTCTTCAATGTTGTAAGGAGATTGAAGTAAGTAAAACCATTACTTCCTCTCTCACCCTACTTACCTCCTTCATCGTGACTGGATATATGTGATAGTACACATTTTGACTATCGATCACCCTTCAACGATATACTCTGTCCCTTAGGTCGGACTACGAGACACTACTGGACCCGTCCACCCTTACCCTCTCCCCTCCGTCCGAGTTCTCCCACCCCTGAATACATATGAATACCGACTAAACGTAGTGACGGTAACATACCGTCTTTGGTTATGTTGTAACATTTCTTTAAATGGAGGTTAATTTTTTATTTGACTTTTTTTTTATCAACAAAATTATTTTTGAAGTAACGATGTGGGGAAAAATAAACATTCCCTGTATTTTTCCACCGTGTCGGGACCCAATAAATTCCTTACCCATCTTATAGGGAACCAGTCCTCTAGGGGTGGAGGTCATCAGAACGGATCTTTTGGGTTACCTGTCTCCTCGGACTACCCGATGTGAGGTACGTCAACGTTTCTCAGTCTGTACTGAGTCACTGATTTGTTGTCTTTATAGTAGCTTTCAGTTCACTTTTAGTAGAAATTTTAAGTGTTCTTCTGTTCCCACTGAACACCAAAATTTTGTATTTACTAAAAATCCAAATTACACTTACCTTCCATAACCAAAGGATTAATGTAATAACGTCAATCGTTTTTATGTAATGAGTGTCAGAATGTTTAGAATCTTAATTAATACGTATACTTAAAACGTATGTTTAAAGACAACATTTAGATCTCTTTATTTGTCTTTATTTGAAGAAGGGAATTTGTTCCGAAATAACTGTAATATCTGTAAACATTTCAACTTTTGATTTTTTATTTGAATCAATATCCAGTACTCGACCCTCTTCCGTTACCGTTGGGTGAGGTCATGAGAACGGACCTTTGAGGGTACCTGCCTCCTGGGACCATCCGACGTCAGGTACCCCAGCGACTCCCAGCCTGTACTGACTCGCTGAAGTGAAAGTGAAAAGTGAAGGTACGTAACCTCTTCCTTTACCGTTGGGTGAGGTTATAAGAATGGACCTCTTAGGGTCCCTACCCCCTCGGACTACCCGACGGTAGAGACCCCAGCGTGTCTCAGTCTGTGCTGACTTCGCTGAATCGTCGTCGTCGTCGTATCCAGTACTCGATCATGTATATAAAATAGGTGTTTGAAGTTAAAGGTCAACTAACAGGTTCTATTAAATATGTGTATTCAACGTTTATCATTTTACTGTGTAAAACAGTAAATAACTAAAATTAAAACAAATTTAACGTTCCCTCTTGTCTCTACCTTTACATGGACGGTAATTGACGGAGTTTTAATTAAAAATTTACTTACTGTCGTGTGAGAGAAAGAATTCACCCGACTAAGGTCTTCGTCCCCGTTCAGACTGGTCAGGGTTTCTTACTTTTCGAATATTACTTTAGAACCCAGTTTGTTCGTCGTAGAACTTTATGAATTAGAACAGTAACACTATTTTTTCCCCCCTATAAATTTCGGAATAATAAGTTTCATACCAAGTACCCGGTCGTCGTTCCCGAGGTGGACCTACGAGAAAGTTTCACGGCTTAGGATCCGAGTTAGGAGCCGAGATACACCAGATGGTTCATTGACTTCTTTACGATCATCTTTCCTTTTACCACCGAATCATTGTTCTTACCGACTTTAAGGGAAACTACCACCACACTAAAGTCTTCCTTTGGAGTAGTTAGTGTCCGGGTTCTGTACTTTTTTCTTTTTATGATACTTGTACTATACTTGTGTTTCGGTTTCACTTTTTATACTCTTTGTTTTACTCCTTCGATTTTGTCTTTTGTCTAGTGTTGTATACAAACCTCTCCGATCTTACCCACCTCCACAAAGTATGATAAATGTCTAAATCATTCTAGGTCTTGATTTGGGTCGTCTCCGACACACAAGTCACAGGTCCACCTATTCGAGACACAACGAAGTACCTACTGTTTGTAGATCCCCGAAGTCTTACTTTACCACGGATCCGACAGTATTCACCTCGAGGTTTTCATTTAGTCATTTTATTTTGTGTAAACAATTACACACATTTAGTTATAAAGGATATTATTTATCTCTGACGTTTTAAATTGATTATAAATCTTTCTTGATGTCCAGAGGAGGGTATATGACACCCCATACCCGTTTTGTCAACTTCCTCTCGTTCACCGTGTTTGAAGATCCATATTTCAATATTCTTACATTACGTATCGTGCCTGTTATGTCAGTTATAAAATATTGTTGAAACATACTTCTCAAAAGATATTTTTACATCTAAAAGACAAAATATGTAGACTTTGTATATTATACAATTCACTTTATATAAAGTTATTTTAATTAAATTTATCTTTGTTTTAAGACCATACTTACCTTCCAGTTTTTACTCTTTTATAATTCAAGTCTGTTAAATACCGGTTATCTTTTGTGTCTCACGTTTAGCTATAGTTTTATGGTAAAAAATGATATCACTATTTTAAGTAAATTTTACAGGTTTTAGTTTTTCCTATTTCGTCGTCTTCAAACGTAATTTACTGAGTTTTTCCGTTGTTATTTGCTTACTCATTTATATATTGTTTATGATTGGTTTTAATTTAGACATTTCCTTTATAACGATTGTCCTTTTTATGAGTCCATTTTATACTGACTCTCATTATATAGTTACCCCCATTTATCATTACCCTCATTATAATACTGAATGATATATCATTTTTTTAAAAAAAGTTTTGATTTCCATTTTTAATTCTACAACGTAATTGGAGTATCACTTCAAAATTTAGATGTTTCGTTTCAATTCTTTTCTTATAGTTCCTTATTGTTTGAGTGGGTCTTAGACTATTACTACCACATTGTTTTGTTGATATATTAGTAAATTTGTTAAAATTAACATTTTTATCTCTTTTAAAGTCGTTTAGTCAATTCTTTGAACTTTTGTATAAATCTCTTTAGGAGATTTGTAATGTGGATCATTGGTCAAAACAATTAGTGTGTACTTAGTAAAATGTTTTTTACTTGTGAAAATTCCGGTTTCAAAAAACTAAGGTTTATACTATGACTATCTTATTAGACTATTGTTTAGACTCCATTTTTTGGTTAACTACTAAAATTGTTATATAAATTTTTGATTCCCTCCATATACAAAGGTACTTTTACATGTTGTATGAAGTTTGATAAATATAAACATTATGAATTAAATGATAAAGTTTAGGATTTTCTACTACGACACTTTCACGATGTGAGTTATACAGTCGTTTAAACCTTTTAAACCAGTAGTCACCGGTGTCCTGACCTTTTCCAGTCAAAAGCAATACTAAGGTTTCATTCCGTTACGGTTTCTTTCGAGTTTGATGACGCGTTGACGTGAGTAGAGTACACGATCATTTCATTACGAGTTTTATGAGGTTCGGTCCGAAGTTGTTATGCACTTGGAACTTGAAGGTCTACAAGTTCGACCCAAATCTTTTTCATCTCCTTGGTCTCTAGTTTAACGGTTCTAGGTAACCTAGTACCTTTTTCGTTCTGTCAAAGTCTTTTTGTAGAAAAAGACGAAAGAACTGATACGGTTTCGGAAACTGACACACCTAGTGTTATTCGACACCTTTTAAGACTTTCTCCATCCTTATGGTCTGGTGGACTGGACGGAGAACTCTTTAGACATACGTCCAGTCCTTCGTTGTCAGTCTTGACCTGTACCTTGTTGTCTGACCAAGGTTTATCCTTTTCCTCGTACAGTTCCGACATATAATAGTGGGACGAATAAATTGAAGATACGTTTCATGTAGTATTTGCGACCCGACCTACTTCGTGTTCGACCTTAGTTCTATCGCCCTCTTTGTAGTTATTGGAGTCTATACGTCTACTGTGGTGGGAATACCGTCTTTCACTTCTCCGTGATTTTTCGGAGAACTACTTTCACTTTCACCTCTCACTTTTTCAACCGAATTTCGAGTTGTAAGTCCTTTGCTTCTAGTACCATAGACCAGGGTAGTGAAGTACCCTTCATCTACCCCTTTGTCACCTTTGTCACTCTCTGAAATAAAAACCCCCGAGGTTTTAGTAACGTCTACCACTGACGTCGGTACTTTAATTTTCTGTGAATGAGGAACTTTCGTTTCAATACTGGTTGGATCTGTCGTATAATTTTTCGTCTCTGTAATGGAACGGTGGTTTCCAGGTAGATCAGTTTCGATACCAAAAAGGTCATCAGTACATGCCTACACTCTCAACCTGATATTTCTTTCGACTCGCGATTTCTTAACTACAAAAACTTGACACCACAACCTCTTCTGAGAACTCTCAGGGAACCTGGTGTTCATCTAGGTTGGTCAGGTAAGACTTCCTTTAGTCAGGACTTGTAAGTAACCTTCTTGACTATGACTTCGATTTTGATGAAACCGACGGACTACGCTTCTTGAGTGAGTAAACTTTTCTGGGACTAAGACCCTTACTAACTTCCGCCCTCCTCTTCCCCTACTGTCTCCTACTCTAAAAACCTACTGTAGTGGCTGAGTTACCTGTATTCAACCTCGTCTGAGACCCTCAACAACTACCTGTCCCTTCGGACCGTACGACGTCAGGTAACCCAGACTTTCTTAGCCTTTACTGCTCGTTAATTTGAGTTGACTTGTTAATTGTTGATTTTTAAGAGTTCGAATTTATAATTATGTTTCGTTTTTTATAGACATTATACTTCTCTTCTATCACAAAGAAAATCCCGTCTCTACAAATGTTACCTAAAATAATCGAAAATATGTTCAGTCAGTTTAGTCAATTACGAAATTAATAAAAGTGAAAACTTACTATCAAAATCACATCAACTTAAGAACTAACTATCGAAACATTTTATATAAAACTTATACGGGAGAGACAAGAGAGGAACTGACTTATGTTTTCCATAATGAGATTACCCTACGTTCAGTAATTGTTAGAATAGGACATCTTCTATAGTCAATATTTTAAAAAACTAATTGGAAGTTACTCTCGATTTTTCCCACTTGTTTTCGTCCTTCTAAAATCCTTTCCCTCTTGTTGAGTTTTTAGTAAGGATAGTATCAATATTTAATATTAAGTACTTAATGTACTTACACTTTGTATAACCCTTGTTAGTGAATGAAGACTAGTCTATAGTCTCTTCCACCTTCTTCTTGTAATAGAAACATCACGACTTTTTTTTTCTTTCATTGACACAATTAAGTCTTCAGACAATAAAATGACTATTATATAAAGTTCTTTCTTCATTTCTGTAAAAGTCTATTACCTTACACAATGGAGTTTCCAAGGAAGTGAAAAGTAGATTTCGATGGTGTCGTAACAACTAGCCGATATGAGGTAATAGTTTTACTATTCAAATTTCAAACTTTTATTTTTTTTTTTTTCTCACCGGAGTTTACTAATTTCCCCTTTATTTTAGGTTCGAGTGTTTGATGGTTTTTATAACAGACAAGTGTTGTCAATCTAATCTTTTGAAATATAAAGTGGTCTATAATCGATTTTGTAAGGTTTTAAAACAGAGTCTACACTCCCGTTTGTTGAGTTTAGTTTATTAAACTTAACTTAAACTTAATTTAAGTTTATTGTAATTTTACAGGGTGGATTTAGAATTTTCATCCTGGATTTTCATTGTTCAACAAGGGAATATAATTCTCGTAGGGTCTTGTTTGAGTTCTTATAAATATCGTACGTCTTTATAGGTCATGGGTTTTCCCTTTAGGTATAATAGTTGGACAACTTTAATAGTCCATGTCTTTCTTCGTCTATTATACTAAATACTAATATTATGTTTTTTTATTTATTTTTGACTGGGTTCGTACTATATTTAATATATTAATTATTTTTTCTGTAATTTTGTCATGATATTCCTCTGACTTAGTCATTAGTTTTGAGGGCTTTTTCTTCGGGCCATGGTCTACCAAAGTGATCACTCAAGATGGTTTGTAAATTTCTTCTTAATTAAGGTTGGAAAAAGTTTAAGAGGGTTTTTTTTTACTTCTCTCTTGTGAAGTCATAGGGATTACTTGTGTTTACATTTTTAGGAGTCATAGTATGATCGTATAATCTTCTTAGTGTATGGTATTAGTTCGTGTTCAATAGGAACCCTACGTTCTTATCAAGTCATATACGTCTAGTCGTTTACACGGTGTGGTGTAATTGTCTTACTTTCTATTTGTAATATACTAGTAGAATTATCGATGCTTTCTTTAGACTGTTTAGGTGCTACGTTTTGTGAGATTGTTTAATTCACATCTTCCTCACATCGAGTTGTGTTATTTCCGACATGTATCGATCGTGGGTCGTTTGTGGTACAAGTTTTCACTCTATAACTTCCGAAAAAGAATTTTAGTTAGTATTCTGTTACCACGGGTGAGAACGGTGAAAATAAGTTGTATCATGACCTTTGGGATCGGTCTCGTCAATCCGTTCTGTTTCTTTATTTATATAGATTTTACTTTTTCACCTTCATTTTGGCAGACAAACGTCTACTGTACTAGAATGAAATATATATATCTTTTGGAATTGCTAAAGTAGTTTTTCACAATCTTGATTAGTCACTTAAGTCATTTCGATATCCTTAACTTTATCCAATTTCACAGACGAGCGTTACGCCCTCTGGACCCAAGCTAGGGACCCAACCCTTCTAGGGAATCTCTTCCTTTACCGTTGGGTGAGGTTATAAGAACGGACCTCTTAGGATACCTGACTCCTCGGACCACCCGATGTCAGGTGTCCCAGCGTTTCTCAATCTGTGCTGACTCGTTAAAGTGTATCGATATAAAACAAATATTTTTTCCTTCACATACGAAAAATTTAATCGTCTCTTGTTGACTTTTTATTTTAAAGATGTAAAGTAAGTGTTGTATTTTTGATTTTATGAGTCCTTATTTAAGTGTTTTCGATACGTTATAAAGATGTGACTTTTGATGTTTCTTGACCACTGTCTTTACTTTCTTGTAATTGTATTATATAGAATATGTACCCTTCTTTAGTCAGTAGAATCTCTAAGTTCTTGTATAGTGTTAATGATGTCAATAAAAAAGTCTTTAATTATTCGACATTACCTACAGGAAGACGATCGACATTATGTAACGATTATTTTGTAATTTTGTCATGTTGATGAAACCTTTTAAAGAAGTTTCAGAGGATTTAATAATTTGTATATGAACGGTATTTAAGGTCTATGAAGTAAAGATACATACACAAGTTAATTTACCTTTGTGAGAGTTATGCTTCGATATAAGAACATGTTCACCGGTTATAACGTGGTCAACAGTGAGACTTTCAGGATCCACGACTCTTTGGAAAGTTAGGACACGTTTCGACCTAAAAAAGACAATGGGTAGTATGTCCATATTGTCATTTATTTCAAACTACTTATTGTTATAAATATATAAAAGTTTTAAGGAGACAGATTTAGTATAACTATTTTTTCGTTTTTATTGAAAAGTCATACCTTCAGACCGTCTGTTTTGTAATTAATTTACTAGTTTCACTTATAGTATTTATTATTACGATTGCCTTTAAATACGATGAACTTTCTTTGTTTCTTCTAGTACGTCGCATGAAGACACTGTAAGAACAGTTTTTGACATCGAACATATAGAGTAGTATCCCTTATAGTTTGTGTAAATATAAATCTCTGTAAGAAATTTTATTAATGTGACTTTAAAAGTTTTCAAAGTTCGAGGATTCTCAGTTCTTTTCCGACTCTTTGAACGTCTTTGTTCCTTTAATTTCGTCATACTGTTAATTAAGTCGTACACTAAGGTTTCTCTTACAAAAGAGATACGTCTTGTAATAACTCCAGTAACCACCCTACTTTGTCCGAGATTTCTAATCTATCATAACATAGTGACATTTAAAGGAATAATATAGTCAGGATGACACCAATACACCCGAAGGGTCCACCGCGTCACCATTTCTTAGTCGGACGGTTACGTCTTCTGAGTCCTCTGGTCCCAAGTTAGGGACCTAGTCCTTCCAGGGGACCTCCTCCTTTAACATTAGTGAGGTCCTAAAGAACGGACCTTTTTCGATTCCTGTCTCCTCGGACCGCCAGGGTTTCTCTGTCTGTGTTAAGTGGCTGACTCGTCCGTGACACCAATACTTCCTCCTACTGAAAAGAATGTCTTGTATATATCGTTTCATAAGTCCCATTTTGTAATTATTGAATAACAGTCTATCGTGTCGTTATCAAAAAGGAGAGGAGACTGAGGAACGAAAGGATTCAAACACTAACAAATTTTTAAATTCTTTTTTCTTAATCTTAGAAGATTTACCTTTTTTCTGTGGTTTATATTTCGAGATTTATTTGATATAAAATTCTCTTCTACTTACTAGTTGTCGATAAAGACGGATTGTATCTTAAGTAGGTCGTGTGTTCTAAATGACTTTTCTTCAGACCCTGTCGATCCTAATTTTTTTTTTTTTTTTTCTCACTATAGAAGTGGAATCCTGTTATACTTTACAATTTCGTCGATATTAAGGCTACCTTTCAATTTTAAAAAATATTTCGTGAATGTAAAAGTATAAAGTTTCAACACTTATGTCAGAATATTAAATTTTTGATTACCATGTTTCTGATTGGGTTACGTTGAAAATATGAGTAAATGTTTAATAATTAATTTGAATAATTGACATTTAAAGTGTATAAACGTACAATCATCTATCATATAGACCGAAAGGACCACCGAGTCACCACTTCTTAGACGGACGGTTACGTCCTCTTCGTTGAAGATAGGGACCCAACCCTTCTAGGGGATCTCTTCTTTTACCGTTGTGTGAGGTCATAAGAACGGATCTCCTAAGGTACCTGTCTCCTCGGACAACCCGATGTCAGGTACCCCAGTGTTTCTCAACCTATACTGACTAGTTGATTTGTTGTTGTTGTTGAATACAGAGTTATTGTCAGGTTTTTAATAAGTTGTCGTCACAACCATGTTTAATAGAAGGAATCCAATATCCCTTTATAAAGTCTTTAGTTCTTTTTTTTATTTACTTAAGATACTTCTTATTACATAAAAAGTAAGAAGTACTTCTGTAAAATTTCCTTCTCACCCATCAGACTCCTCCCTCTCTCTGGAGTAGAAGTAACCGATACCTTCACAATCAGTGAGTCAGTACAGACTGAGACGTTGAGGTACCTGAAATGGGGGGTTTCCGAGGAGACTGGTATTGTAAGAGGTCCGTTCTTATGACCTCACCCATCGGTAAGGGAAGAGGTCCCCTATAAGAGTTGGGTCCCTATCTTGGGACCAGAGGACGTAACGTCCGTCTAAGAAATGACAGACTCGGTGGTACCCTCGGGGCGGAAGTAATCATTTAGGTATAATTTACAAACTAGTTATTTTTCCCAGAAACGGTAACTTTCACTAAACGTAAAAATAGATGTTCCTCTTCTTTTAATTCCCTTTTATTGTTTCTCTTTCACTCACTTTCCTTTCTCGGTAAGATAAGACCGACGTCCTTTTATTTAACATTACTGTCTAAGTTCCTGTTAAATTTTAGAAGGTCGTGTCGAAGGACCCCTGAGATGATAATTATTCGTCTCCGATTTCAATTTTTTTACAAAAGTTCGAACTGTAGTCTTCAGGTGATACCGACATTTCCCTAAATTACTACTCGACTCCAAGACTGGAGGAGTTGTTATATTCTTCCTTTTAAGTCTCCCTTTCTTCAACTTTATACCTAACTATTCCAACGCGAGACGTGAACCACTAGTGTTCAGTAAGATGTACTTATATAGTTACCATAGATGAGGACTGTGTAGTCCGTGTTAACGTTCTTAAACCTTCTTTGATAAAAAAAAAGGTGTTTCAACCTAATTTAGAAATCTTAAGTAGGAAAATTTTATACATGGAGTTTATAATTATAAAATAAAACATCACTTATTTATATTATGTAAGTACAAAATAAATAGTTACATAATATTCGAATCAGTAACATGATCATGAGTGATCTTAAGATTTAGTTAATGGTAAACAATTGTAGTCAAAGGAGGTTAATAAAAGGTAGAACAAATCCAAATTTATAAAAAGACAAAAACAGAAGTTTTTTCAATGAATTTCAACATCACTAAAACAAATTCAAAGGTCATTGTGGACTATACTATAAACTGTACTTTCTCTGTGAATTAAGACAAACAACCATCTCGACATTGTCGATAATATATCTCTCTGATATGTAAGAACTTTATATTTTAAATAAATTTTAAAGGAAGAATTACTAGAACGGAAACGGTCTCTGACTTACATGATTGTTCAGTAATTTGTCTTCGTAAATCTTCACGAGACTTTGTGTACCTAATAACACGAGTCAAGAGAAAATAGTGGTAATATTACACATAAACATGTTTGAGTTTTAATGACTTTACTTTACCTTTCTTTGTCATAGGGAGTAGGATGCTAAAAACACTTTACATTCACCAATATTTACCATCATAAGAACATGGGGTCATAAGAACGGACCTTTAGGGTTCCTGTCTCCTCGGACCGCCCGATGTCCAGTACCCCAGTGTCTCAGTCTGTACTTACTCCCTGACTCCTTTATGACCCTCATAGACCTTTTGACAATTCTCCTGTGACAGACGTATCCCTCTTCCTGAATGACTTGGTTTGAATCCTCTTTGTCGTATTCCTCATGGGATCCTTCCTACTCCTCCTTCCCCACCTCCTCTTTTCCTTCGGATTCCTCTGACCGAGTCTACCATTTTGCAGACGGACGTTACGTCCTATGGGTCCAAGCTAAGGACCCAGCCCTTCTAGAGGACCTCTTCCTTTACCGTTAGGTGAGGTCGTGAGAACGGACCTTTTAGGGTACCTGTCTCCTCGGACTATCCGATGTCAGGTACCCCAGCGTTTCTCAGCCTGTGCTGACTCGCTAAAGTGAAAGTGAAAGTAAATTCCTCTGATAGTCTCCTTTCCCAATCCAGTTTCTATATGTTCACTTTGCCTCTTCCTTTACCGTTGGGTCAGGTCATAAGAACGGACCTCTTAGGGTGCCTGTCCCCAGTGGTTCTCAGTCTGTGTCGACTTACTCATTCGTGTATGTTCACTCTTGAAGTGTGTGTGTGTGTGTGTGTGTTTTTGGGTTGAAGGACACAGGTTAAAAAGTAACGATTTAAAAGTATATTTAGATGATCGGATTCAAGTCAAGTCAAGTCAGTGAGTCAGCACTGGCTGAGAAACACTGGGGTACTTAGCGTCGTCCGGTCCGGAGGGACAGGTAGTGGTAGAGGGCCTNTATGGGTCCAAGCTAAGGACCCAGCCCTTCTAGAGGACCTCTTCCTTTACCGTTAGGTGAGGTCGTGAGAACGGACCTTTTAGGGTACCTGTCTCCTCGGACTATCCGATGTCAGGTACCCCAGCGTTTCTCAGCCTGTGCTGACTCGCTAAAGTGAAAGTGAAAGTAAATTCCTCTGATAGTCTCCTTTCCCAATCCAGTTTCTATATGTTCACTTTGCCTCTTCCTTTACCGTTGGGTCAGGTCATAAGAACGGACCTCTTAGGGTGCCTGTCCCCAGTGGTTCTCAGTCTGTGTCGACTTACTCATTCGTGTATGTTCACTTTTGAAGTGTGTGTGTGTGTGTGTGTGTGTGTTTTTGGTTGAAGGACACAGGTTAAAAAGTAACGATTTAAAAGTATATTTAGATGATGGGATTCAAGTCAAGTCAAGTCAGTGAGTCAGCACTGGCTGAGAAACACTGGGGTACTTAGCGTCGTCCGGTCCGGAGGGACAGGTAGTGGTAAAGGGCCTCAAGTGAGTCTGAGTGCAGGTAGCTCAGTCACTACGGTAGGTCGGTGGAGTAGGAACCAGCAGGGGAAGAGAAGGACGGGGGTTAGGGAGGGTGGTAGTCTCAGAAAAGGTTACTGAGTTGAGAAGGGTACTCCACCGGTTTCATGACCTCAAAGTCGAAGTGTAGTAAGGGAGGTTTCTTTAGGGTCCCAACTAGAGGAAATCTTACCTGACCAACCTAGAGGAACGTCAGGTTCTCTGAGAGTTCTCAGAAGAGGTTGTGGTGTCAAGTTTTCGTGGTTAAGAAGCCGCGAGTCGGAAGAAGTGTCAGGTTGAGAGTGTAGGTATGTACTGGTGTCCTTTTTGGTATCGGAACTGATCTGTCTGGAATCAGTCGTTTTATTGTAGAGACGAAAACTTATACGATAGATCCAACCAGTTGAAAAGAAGGTTCCTCATTCGCAGAAAATTAAGGTACCGACGTTAATGGTAGACGTCACTAACAGTCTGGTTTTTATTTCAGACTGTGACAAAGGTGACAAAGGGGTAAATAAGGGGTACTTCACTACCCTGGCCTACGGGTAAAAGTGAAGTCAAAGGAAATATAGAGATCGAAGACACACCGAGACCCTGTCTAATACACTATATAATTCTGTTTATTCTCTTGAATGTGATATATAGGGTAAAACACTTTTTTCCCTCAAGAAAATAAAGGGGTTTTTGGATCTATAAATGAACACCTTGTATGTGTATAAAATATATTTAAGTATTTACGAGTAGAGAATTGTACGACGATTATACGATGTATTACCCTTTGATACTAACAGTATGTTTTCTGAAAGATTATGAAAGTGCACTAATATAACCTCCCATTCATATGGGTGTGTGTATTATAAGATACCAGGATTATAATTTCAGTATTACACCCTTCGGTGTAATACCGAATAGACTTAAATCTAACCTTATTGTTTTACAAATTATAAAATTTTTCATTTAATTTTCTATATATATACATATATATATGTATAAACTTAAAACCCTCCTGTATTTATAAGTCGGATATCTTTAGTATAAGAGGTTCGGGAAGAAGGAGTGAAAACACAAAACTTTGAATCATATCTTCGTTTTACAAAAGAATTTTACACTATACTTCTTTGAATCTCCTTCCTGGTAGTTTTTATTTTCACATAATGCTACTTATTCGGTCTTTAAAACGTTCAAAAAGAAGAAGTAAGTGACAGGATCTCCTCATATTTAGTGAACTAGAGGTGTGGAACTTAAGGTAATTTCTTGAAGAGTTTACCTATGAGTTTCTCTACCTCGTAAAGTCCAAGAAGATGGAATATTTGTGGATATCCTCGAGTCCACAAACCTTATCGAGTGGTACATGTCGTTTCTTACTCGAAAGCACGTAATTGTGATTTCGTCACTTTATAAATCGTTAGTTGACCGTTCTCCTGTTCTAGTCTGTGTATTGTGTTTCAACTGTAGTAGTTTAATAAGGGATAAGAACAGTTCGTCTATAACCTCACATTCTCAAATACAACCCTCCTTCTCCGTCTTTATGACTTTCCGATTAAACCCTATAATAACCATAAAACTTAAATACCTTATACTCGGAATCAAACCATGTTTAAACTGAGGACTTATGGGACTCGTATTAATTCATACTATACTACGATGTTCAAGTCATCATAGAGGAAGGTCAGAAAAATAAAGTTAGAGGATCCTGAGATGTCTGGTGACTTAGTCCTCTTCTTAGTGTATGTACTTACATGAGATGATGTATCTGAACTATATAGATCTTTATCCAATTGTTAATGGACTTATCTTATATAAGGTTGTAGACATTACGAAAACATGTACGGTTTAAATAGGGGGGTTTATAACGAGAAAATTACTAAATGGTTATTTATATAAATATAATAATAAGAAAAAAGAAAATAAAAATTTTAAACAACAGTCTTCACCTTTCAGGTATTTTACTTCTGAGTACACATTAGTCAAGTCAAGTCAAGTCAGTGAGTCAGAACAGACCGAGAAACACTGGGGTACTTGACGACGTGTAGTCCGGAGGGACAGGCAGTAGTTGTGGGCCTCAGGTGGGTTGGGGTACAGGTAACTCAGTCACTACGGTAGGTTGGTAGACTAGGATAAATCAGGGGAAGAGGAGGACGTGGGTTAGGAAGGGTCGTAGTCCCAGAAGAGTTTCCTCAGTTGAGAAACGTAGTCCACCGGTTTCATGACCCCAAAGTCATGAAGGTTACTTGTGGGTCCTGACTAGAGGAAATCCTACCTGACCAACCTAGAGGAACGTCAGGTTCCCTGAGAGTTCTCAGAAGAGGTTGGGGTGTCAAGTTTTCGTAGTTAAGAAGTCACGAATCGAAAGAAATATCAGGTTGTAGAGTGTAGGTACGTGTTAATGACCTTTTTGGTATTGGAATTGATCTACCTGGAAACAACCTTTTCATTAAAGAGACTAAAAATTATACGACAGATCCAACCAGTAATGAAAGGAAGGAAGGTTCCTCGTTCGTAGAAAATTAAAGTACCTACGTTAGTGGAAGACGTCACTAAAACCTCGGGTCTTTTTATTTCAGTCGGTGACAAAGGTGACAAAGGGGTAGATAAAAGGTACTTCATTACCCTGGTCCACGGTACTAGAATCAAAAGACTTACAACTTGAAATTCGGTTAAAAAAAAATGAGAGGAGAAAGTGAAAGTAGTTCTCCGAGAAATCAAGAAGTGAAAGACGGTATTCCCACCACAGTAGACGTATAGTACATATTATCGACGATAAATAACTCACTGACCGTCCACGGTCCGTAATACGATTCACGAAACATCTGAAACAAGGTAAATCAAAGAAGTTGTACTACCTCCTTGATAGTCCCAGAGGTAAATTGTCGACTCATAGACTACGAAGTTATTTATTTCGTCACGTAGGTACCAGTTATTTCCATCTCCTACCGACTGGACCCCAGACCATCTTAAAACCAACGGAGGTTTCGGGAAGGGGAAAGATATATGATCATGTCATACATAAAAAGTATTCACTTATTGTATGACTTTATGGTGTGGGTGTTGAAAAAAAATATTTAAATACTCAGTTCGTTCTAAGGTCTAAGAACTTTTTGTAGTAAGTATTACTTCATTACTACATACACATTACCTTATAACAGACGATGTTCGACTGATCTCTGTGTAATGACTTGTTGACTCGTGGGTACAAGAAAAGACATTTTACTCGTGTCGATACAGTTCAACTCTTAACGACTCTTCTGTTTTACCTTGTCGTATAATTTAAGTCACTGATAAGTGAAAGTAGGAAGAAGAGTCGGACAAAAGATGAAACAGTTGGTCTCTATTATTCGGAAGATAGTTTAGTGACACTACCTCTAGGAATTTCCCTTTTTAAATAATTTTACTTTTACGAAACTTTTCATGTTTCACTATAAAATCTCTTTAGTACAAAGACTAGTAATCTTGAAACTCCAATGACTCAGGACGGTCTTTCTTTACTACTTAATAGTGTATTAAGTGTAACTCGTCAAGGATAAATTTTCTCAGTCTTGAAAACAATAAAACCCCACGTTTGATAGGACTGTACACAAAAGGTTGAGACTTAACAAATAACCCGAACCGAAACAAAATGAAAACTAAGAGGACTCATACAATCATAAGATTATCAATAAAACATGATAACTCTCCAACCTGACACTTCTTCCGACTCACGGCTTCTTAACTACGAAAACTTGAGACCACAACCTCTTCTGAGAACTCTCAGGGAACCTGACGTTCCTCTAGGTTGGTCAGCTAAGACTTCCTCTAGTCGGGACCCTAAAGAAACCTTCCTTACTATGATTGCGACTTTGAGGTCATGAGACCGGTGGAGTACGCTTCTCAACTGAGTAACCTTTTCTGAGACTACGACCCTCTCTAACCCCCGTCCTTCTCTTCCCCTGTCTCCTACTCTACCGACCTACCGTAGTGCCTGAGTTACCTGCACTCAGACTCACTTGAGGACCTTAACCACTACCTGTCCCTCCGGACCGCTCGACGCTAAGTACCCCAACGTTTTTCAGCCTGTACTGACTCGCTGACTTGACTTGACTTCATTTAAACTTACTGAAAACCAACAAAGAGAAGACGGAGATTTGGTGTTCTATTATCTCATACATTAGATCACACATTGTCTCACACAATAAATCACATATTTAGGATTATATAAAAAGACAGGTAACCATTATATCGACTTATACTAATACACAACGACAACAAATTAGCGATTCAGTACAGGCTGAGAAACGCTGGGGTACCTGATATCGGGTGGTTCGAGGAGACAGGTACCCGTAAAAGGTCCGTTTTTATGACCTCACCCAATGGTACGGAGGAAGTCCCCTGAAAGGGTAAGGTCCCTAACATGGGTACAGAGGACGTAACCGTCCGTCTAAGAAATGGTGATTCTGTGATCCTTTTTCGTACTAATACAAAAAAAACAACAGCAACAATAAGTCAGTGATTCAACCCAGGTTGAGACGTTGGGGTACCTGACGTCGTGTAGTCCAAAGGGTCAGGAAGTGGTAGAGAGTCTCAAACGAGTCTGAGTGCAGGTAGTCAGTCACTACGGTAGGTTGATAGAGTAGGAGACAACGGGGGAAGAGAAGAACGGCAGTCGGAAAGGGTCGTAGTCCCAGAAAAGGTCACGTAGTCAAGAAGTGTAGTCCACCGGTTTTATAGACTCGTAGTGAAGTCTTAATCAAGAAGGTCACTTATAAGACTCCACTTAATGAAATCCTAACTGACCAAACTAGAGGAACGTCAGTTTCCTTGAGAGTTCTCTACGAATGTTTTATGTGTCTTGGTTTATATCCATCGTTAATGTAGTTTCTTTAGTGTCTGATAACATAAATCATCTAATACATTCTTTATATGAAAAGATTTCGGAGAACTACTTTCACTTTCTCCTCTCACTTTTTCAACCGAATTTCGAGTTGTAAGTCTTTTGCTTCTAGTACCGTAGACCAGGGTAGTGAAGTATCCTTTATCTACCCCTTTGTCATCTTTGTCACAGTCTGAAATAAAAACCCCCGAGTTTTTAGTGACGTCTACCACTAACGTCGGTACTTTAATTTTCTGCGAATGAGGAACCTTCCTTTCGATACTGGTTGGATCTATCATATAAGTTCTCGTCTCTGTAATGAAACGGCTGATTCCAGGCGGATCAATTCCGATACCAAAAAGGACACCAGTACATACCTACACTCTCAACCTGACACTTCTTCCGACTCACGACTTCTTAACTACACAAACTTGACACCA